>JAHQIW010001042.1:0-56936 GCA_019055375.1 Parelaphostrongylus tenuis
CCCCATCCACCCCCCTTCATCCTTGCCATGATCCATCATCATAGTCTAGTCAAGGAATATCAACACTTCTGACATTCCATTCATTTCCATTCATACATCGGCCCAAAAATCACTGGATATCTCACGTGTTGTTTCATCTGTTGCTTGAGGGGTTCTTCATCATAATGAATATCGTAGATTGCTGGCTCGGAACCAAAACCTTGCCTCATCTGAGCCTGCATCACTGCCCACTTGGCCACCGTCACTCCCTCTCCGTCCCACCCGTCTTATTATCATAAGGCTCAAGATATGTTATTAGATTCGAAAATACTGAGACACGCAACGCAAGACATCCAAACTCGTTTGGCTGTCAGAAGGGGCAGAGTTCAATTTCATGTTGATTACGGAGTTGATTGTCCACAGGCGATAACTTTGGACAATGAAGGACTCAAAAGGTGAGAGTATGAGAGAATTATATAAAAAGCGCTGACCCGATTTCTTCAAGGGCAAAATGACGTGTTTCACGACCCATGTTATGCCCATTTCGGTGTTTTTTGTACCCACATAATTTAAATATTCTTTGATTAATCACAGTGATTGGATTCTATATAACGGTCTATTACCAATTAAAGTATCGTCAGCAAACTTGTCCAAGGAAACCTTTCTCATAAATTAGCAAATCAGAGAACACTTTTCGCTAGTCCGCCTCTGACATAACATCTCTCTGGTAACCAGCAAACAAGCTCATTGCAGGAGTATAAAGCACTGGAAAGGAAACGCATTTAAAGCAATGCTTGATCTTGTATAGCATATAATAAATGACAGGGGTTATGTGTTAAACTTACTACACAAAGACATCAATTACTACGTTGTAGATGTTTTTTCATGATAACTTTACAGTAGTGTGATCTTGTACAAATTTTGTTAAATTCTTCGGAATCATACCTAAGAGAATTGAGTGGTAGGCAAAAATTCGACCTCAGACGGGTTGAAACCCGCGTTCCAGCTTCACTTAGGGCGCGTACTGCTAACTCCTCTTGAACAACTTTAATTCCTTCTAATACCTTCATATCGGTAGATCTATATTTGCATTGCCCCAGATATTTCACCCGTGTAATTGTAAATGGGATCTATACTTTTGAGAGCGACACATGGCACTTTGCTGCACGCCGCGCAGCGTTACGTCTCCCTCAATTTTATATTGGCGCGAGCAGCAATAGAAAATAGTGTATTTATTTGGTAGATAAAATGATGGGATGTCACAGAAGAGACTTCTGCAAACGTGTGTCAAAAATGCTCGTTTTCAAGGGAAAACCACACTTTTCCGCAAAGGAACACATTACCATTTGATGAGGACATTTTTTGAGCTGTTAGGTCTAGTGCTATACAGTACCTGTTTCGCCTTATTGGGACTCGTCAGTAGCACCCTCCCTCGGTTCAGCCGATCCCCTGAGATTAAGTAATCCTCTATAAAGGAATCGACGCCGAGTAATAAATCGCCCCAAGTCAAACGATGGAGTTACTTGACATTGTAGTGACCAGCAGTCGAGCTCGTTGTTTATTACAGTGAATCGCACTTCTTCTATCAACCACTTTTTCTGCTATATCGATGAATTGGCATCGCTTACAGTGTGCGAAGTCATTACAACAAACAATTTTTTGTATTCTAGTTTTCAACCAGTCTGGTTTTGGATAAGGTATGGAATGAGATAATATCAATACCGAGAACTTAGTTCATGATGTTTGATTTCAAATGTATTACATTGCGATATATTCTATGGACAAATGTACAAAGAGTAATTGCTTCTGCCATAATAAACGAAAGATGAATATGACTAAAATATTAACAAGTAAATAAATTAATAAGATAGCATAGAAACTTCTGGTCACAGTTTGAATATAGTTCTTTTCGTTTATTTCGTTTTCCCCTTGAAACATGCTGGGCTTTAGTAAAGCACTGGTGCTGTTTCTAGATTGCAGTGATCAATGATGTTGAATTGAGTATAAGTGGATACATATAAGTATATTACACATAACATAATCAAATAAATTCTCGCTTACAACTCTATAAATCTCCTAACTTTCAAAGTACACTAGTAATAAAAGTTGTCCCGAATCAACGACGAAGTGACATTGCATGCAATGAACGTATTACTTTTGACGAACAATTCATTACATTGTGATCGTTCGCCTTGTTTAAACTGCGAATAGCCTTATTCAAGTTCTTCCTATTATTTTCCACTTCTTGGCCATAAATCCACCAATAAAATAATATTTACTTTTCGTAAATGAAAAAATAGATAAAAATCCACCTAATGACGAGTAAAGTCCAAATTTCATTCAGGAGCTGCAAAACTGAGATTAACGTGCTCTATCTGCAGATAATCGCACCGACCGCCGCGGAAAACTGTGCGTCGCCTCCTGCTATAACGGTCGTTCTCAACGGGTTAGAGTACTAATGTAGACATACTGTACGAAATCTTGACGATCTTTGACGCGTAATCGAACCATCGACCACGGGGGTCTCACTAGGCATCTCTAATCTGCGTGCCCTACACGCCTTCATAGAATATTAGAATACTGGAATGATGAACTTACTACTAATTTATTCACTATAATTTATTATTTATTTATCTATTTATTTATCGGTTTATTTGATTTATTACTCATGAATTAATTTATTTTAGAATAGTGAAAACAATTTCATTACCTTATTCATTTTGAACGATCTATCGCAAATTTGTGATCGCAGCACTTCTTGCATTCAATTAGTTCTCTCGCATTCATCTTCCACAAAGATCTTCTAATACTTCACATGCTGCTTCCGTTGCTGGTTGACAAGTCTGTCTTCTATATGAACATCGTGGATTCTGGTCTAAGCGAATCTTTACTTACATCTTGAACGTTGCCGAGCTATGCGTTCTTTGAGGCGTTCGTTCATTGGTTGCTAGAAAGTGTTGGGTGTGGGATCGTCCATTGCCATGCTTATCAGATCAGATTTCGTGATAACAAGAATAATATTATTGATAGCAAGTTTTGTAACAACAATGATATCATAATTGTATATCAATAACTCAATAATCTGATAACTTTCGATGTAACAAATAATAATAATGGTGGTAATATCTCAACGTATACGAAAAAGTCTCTTCATAGGTCTTGTTACACTTGCTCCATAACAGCCGTAAGCCATGCAATCGACAATCAGTCACTCCAAAAGAACGCAACATCAAGTGATCATTTTACTTGACGTAGAGCGATACTTCGCGACGATCCAATTAGTAGGAACGAGCAGCCGAATGCCATGTGATACTGATGAGACTTGCAAAAATTCCGAAACGTACGTCTAACCTAAAAATACCATACCAGACTTCTGAAAGGCTTGGAACGTTCTATCAGACCATATAATCAAGGTAATGCCCTCAAAGATCACTGACCCTATAGTTGTTAGGATAGTCATCTTTCATCTAACAGCAAAGAATTTCGTCTCCCTAGTCCTAGTATTTTCACTCTGCTTCAACAAGATCACTTCTCTGAAGTGCATTATGGCCGCTGTTAGTTATCTATGAGTCAAACTACGGGCGGCAACCAATTAGATGTCATGCCACCTCACAGCCAGTCACATCAATGTCTTTCTTCCCTAACTTGTTAGTGTGCATAAAAATCCTTTCATCACAGAAATTAGATGTGATAGTCTTTATAAATGATGAAAAATTGTAGATATAATGTGTTTGAGTATTTATGGTGATGGTCTCTTCTATTTTATGGCACCATGTTCGTAGTCCATCTTGTAGCCTGCGCCCCAATATAAAAATCTCTATATAGGTTAAAGAGAGTATTCGGTGATAAGACTTCAGAGAAATTGGGACGAGTAGCACAATGATAGTTATGCCATTCATCATGAGTGCAGTAATCGTTCGATGCCGCCTGATCCCTTCAAGCCTCCTTTAAAGCTATCTGTGAACAGTACATTCCCTAAAATCGATTCAGTAATGTTCTGCCAGTGTTTACCAGAACAACAGGATGAATCGATTCATCCAACATTCAACTACGTTTGTAAAGAGTGCGAAAACCCTGTAGCAACAGCCGAAAGTACACGCAAAAAAGTCGAAGATCTTCGTGTATAACGGATTTCACTGAACGAAAGGAATGCAGGCAGTAGGCGGAAGACTTGTTCTGTGAAATAAAAAGAAATCACGATAATTTTGTCTTTGAATGGTTCTTATCTCTCTCATCTTATCAAACATTTCCTGTACAGAGTAGTATTTCGCAACATTCAGTATTGTCATGCAATCCTATTCCAAATCACTTGACAAAAGACTTCTTTGGTTGCCCTACATCCATATACACCATGGTTTATTGGAAAAGAACGTTCCGTGATGAAATTGGCCTTGTTACCTTTTTTACCAATTTCAAGTCTTAATCGCTTCTAGGGTTGGCGCGAAATTTTTTTCGAATTTTTTCGTTTTTATCGTATATTTTACTGCATTATATTTCTTATTTTCACTAGACATAGAGCAGCTTTTTGCGGTCATTTTAATATATAATAATAATATAAATATATAATATATGGTATGGTGATATCACAACATTTGTTCCAAAATGAAACTGCTTTGAGAGCAAAAACTGTTGTTGATGCTACAGGAGTATCGTTGTGTGCTTAAGCACCACTTGAACCCAAACGGTACTCGTGTAGCATCAATCGTTATTGTACTCAGGACGATTTCATTCCAGAACAAATGTATAAGAGTCGTATATCAAAATAACGGAATAAACTGCTCTATACGATAATAAGAGCAAAATTTCAAGTGCATGAAAAGTGATCAATAAAAGCCAGAAAAATTCGGAAAATTTCTTGCCAACCCGATAGTTATTCTCCGCAATGTACATTTCTTCCATTTTAACTTTCAGAATGGGCTTTAAATGATGGCTTTTCTTCATATAGACAGTATTTCCCTAAAGATAATTCTTCATAGTCCATAAATGCATTGCAGAATCCTTTGCATAATAGTGGGGGTAAACCAAAAATCTTTGTCCTGCCGTTGTCTTCTGAATCACCTTAACTTCTCATCATTTCGAGTGTTTTCTCTTAAAATCACGCTCAACTTTTAACATGCCTAATAATCATTTTTGAGCCATGCATATGGTCTGCTATAGTGCAATTTATAGAGACCGCTACACGTGTTTCGCCCTTGATAGTCGTCTCTTCAGTCGAGCGGTACCCCCCCCCCCCCCCCCTCCACCTCAAGAGGACTGTGTAAAGACAAAGGGTACTGCCAGACTGACGAGACTATCAGAGCTGAAACACGTGTATCGAGCTCTATAAGTTGCTCTCTAGCAGACCATATGCATGGCTCAAAAAATGATTATCAGGCATCTTAACTTCATTATGATACTCATAGAGGTCAGCCGTCGCGTGAGTCCCCGTATCTATAATTCAACTATTTTTCAAAGAACTTTCCAATCTGATTAATTGCTCCATACTATTTCCATAAATAAATAATGGTGTTCATGTTTTTTTTTCACTTCATTTCACCAGACCCACCCGTGTCATCACAGACTTCTCTGCGGACCCCAGCGCTCCTTGCATTCGCCTCGTTACCTCGCATTGATCCCCTCCTCCAGAGTGGTCTTTGAACACTTTACGTGTTGCTCGATTGGTGCTTGAGAGTCTCATCGTCTTCATAAGTGTTCCAGAATGCTGGTCGGGCAAACCTCCTTGCATTTGAGGAAGTAGCCTGGTGGAGGCGTTCCCTAAGGCGTTCGTTGACTGACTGCAAGAGACTGCTGAGGAGGGGATCGAACCAGCGCCGTGACCATCACCGTGCTTCTTGATACACCGCATCACTAACCAGTACGCCCTCAATTTTTTTAAATTGTGCCGTTGCAGCACAGATACCTGATCGATCAATCATCGCACCTGTGACATGACAGGATGAGCGAGGCGAGCCGCGACGAGCTTCGGTCGCGCGCGACGCTCGCGCAACGGCAGTCGAGTCGCGTCGCGTCGCTCGCCGCTGATTCGCCCACCGCGCAGCGTCGACCTCGTCAGCGCTGACGCCGCATTCCGTGACTCGCCGACTCTCCTCAGCTGACGCAATTATTCCGTTGTAAAGTTGTTTCATCTTTCTTTTTCCCTCCTTTTTTTCTTTTTTTTCTCTCTTTTTCATAAGGGTGCAGGCGTCTCCCTCGCCGCCCGACTACTTACTGGTTACTATTCTACTTGAAAATCCATCGTAATTTATCTCTGTATGGGTAGTAAGCTAAGAAGAAAGACTCGATTACTCCAGTTCTTTGACAGTTGGCGATTTTTTTCCCTGTCTTTTTTACTCGGAAACTACGTCCGCTTTGACGTTCCGTGATGATCTATGATCTACGCTTGTGTTCCCTTGATCTTAACGATGAATAATGTTAGCGAAACGGTGGTTTTCTAAAGCATCTCACTTCACGCGATCTTTTTTTTCAGCAAAAAAATCGATGTGTCAACCTGATCGGAAAATTAGAAGTTGATTTATTTATTTTCTGATTTAATTTCAATGTCTTGTCAGCGCTCCGGCGACCAGTTATAAATCACCTCTACACATTCGTCGTTCATACGGGGAACTCTCCATAATGTTGGGTTGGCAAGAAACTTTCTGGATTTTTTCATTTTTCTTGATTATTTTCCATGCTTTTGAGTTTTTGTTTTTACTGTCGTTTAGAGCAGCTTCTTATGGTCATTTTGATATATGACACTTATACATTTGGTACGAAGAGCGTATGTGGCGCAGTGGGTAGAGGTGCACTACGTCGCACTCGAGGTCAATGGTTTCGATCTCGCAGTCATGGCTCACCAAGCCATCCATCCCTCCGGGGTCGGTAAACTGGTACCAGACTGTCTCAGAGCTTATCCTTTATCCTTCTATAGATTTGTTATAACATGGATTTGTCCCGAGGGCAAGAACGAGTGTTGATGCTACACGAGTATCGCTTGGGTTCAAGTGCTGCTGAGACTTCCGCGATCAATGAGTCCTGGGGTGACGGAACAGCTGGAATAAGTGCGGTTTTGAGCGTTTAATTGCCGGAAAAGTGAGAGGAGTGATTGAACTTGAAGGGAAATACCTGATCAATCGTTGTTGTTTTTATTCATGAAAAGCGAGATAAACTTGCACAAAAGCGAAAATATCGAGAAATTCTTGCCGACCCAATAGTCGAATTGAATGATTCTCACCATTTTGTAGCAGAAAATGGGGTCTCCATGGCCGAGTGGTTGCGATGCTCGTTGCGGAGCGCTTGTAGCCGAGGTCCACCCCCCAACCGTCTCCGGCAGTCAGCAAGAATCCCTTATGGGACACCACAGCCTGGTTATCCTCGAGATTGCAAGGAGACTCGCTCAAGGACTTTCATGAGGAAGACGAAATCGCGATTGAGAGGTAAAAGTACTAGGATCCACGCAATGAAAAAAAGCACTGTGAAGACGGATCAGTAAAGTCTAAAGTGTAATAGTGAGACGATGCCTTATGGGAGATCGTCAGATTTCTTCCTTGGTCCTTGGAAGTCTTCCTGACACTTGACGGCGAAGAAATCCGATATGAGATATGGGCGCCATTCTACGCATGATATTCTTGATAATTGTGGTCGCTTATGTGTAAGATTAGCCCATGTGTGGCTCTGCTTGGAAAAACTCGTGAGCAGACAGGTTATTCTAGACCGCTGAGATATATGATAGGATGCTCTGCGACTTGCACGTGTCGATAGTTCGATCCTACGGCGCTCGTGGCTCACCAATCCTTTCATCCCTTCAGGTACGACGAAGTGGTATGAGATTTATCTGGGAGGACAGCAGCACTGACTTGATACATCGGTGAGCCGTCGTGAGTCATTGTAAAGACCGGATATCTATTCAATCACCCCAAAGAAGTCTAAAAATGCAGGACACATGCTTCGCGTATCCCTCAGTAATTTATCTCGCCGAAAGCTCCATTCACTTCACTTTTATTTATCTCTTATGTTTGTGCACTCTTTAGAATACACAGCGATATGTCTGACGACTTCTAAGAGTATTTCGCTTAGAATTTTCTTACCTAGAAATTGTCAGAACGTAGCGATTTCTCGCCAAAACGGCTTTCCAGACAACTTTCGCTATATAGTCAGTCTAGGTAATGTTGAGCCGTTTGTTTGCCTAGTTGTTTGGTCAAACGCCTTGTAATGAGAGATATAAAGCACTCATTCAGCTAAAATGGCGATATGAGCATAAAAACCAAGGAGAAAGCTCGCGACGTGAGCAATTCCTGAGGGATACGCCATGCATCTGTCATCATTAAGCATAGGTCGAGGTGAATGATTCATCATTTGGTCCTTTGCAAAATGACTCACGATAGTCTAACGATCTATCAAGCGCTACTGTTGTTCTCATAGATAAGTCTGGTACAAATTCACTGACTCAGGACGGTTGGAGGGCTTGGTGAGCCTTGAGCAGAGGTGGAACCATCGACCCTCGATTGATGCCACGTATGTGTCGCAGAACACCTCTCACCACTACGCTGCAGGTGCTCCTAATATGGCTAATGTTTAAGAATCTCATCTAATTTTGTTCCAATTATTGCCCAATTCTGGCCGCATTCACTGAAAATTGGATAAACTCTCCACCGACGTCATGCTTAGCTCCTCTAGCAACGCACACAGAAAGTCATCATGCGATAAACATTTGTACTTTCTTCTTCTTGAAGTCTCCTCACTTCTCGAAAGAAGTCAATGTGGATGTTACAATAATTATGTGAGATCTCTCTTGTGCATTGCTTCTCGTTATTTCTAATCTTTCAAAGCTATAGAGCTTCCGTAAAACAGAAAAGGAAGACGTAATAGGCATGAAAATATGTTTCAAAGCCAAGTTTTCCATCTACCCTAAATGTCCTACAGAGTGTTTGGATGAAAAAAGTGTTTGCTGTATAGTCTGTGAGAATGTTTAGAGCCTTTTCGAGGTTGATACATCAGAGCCACTCGTACGTTTTCGGCCGTGTCGCCCGCTTCATCGGAGCCCAACGCCCTACACTGAACCCTACTTCATAGCATGGATGGGGAGACGTTATCTATGGTGTAGCACGTGATATCCTATTATCACGAGTTTTTTAAGCTGGTGGATTAAGTCCTATCCCTTCATAAATAATGCTCCCCATCCTCGTTGTAAGTAGGACTCAGTGTGGGGGTGTGGGCCACTGGTGAAGCGGGTGACGCCGCCGGAATTTACTTATTGATCTGACGTAGCAACCTCAAAAAGGTTTCTAAACAATCTCACAGACTACATCGAATGTTCAAGCGGGATTCAAAAGCAGTAGCTGAGACGTATGGTTTATTTCCACGGTCGACAATCTATTAGTATCGACATTCCTAATAAGCCACATATTTTCCCTCTTGAGTCAAACTCGGGGCTTTTATAATACAGTCATTCAAACAGTTGACATTTCGGCGGTTTCGCCTTTTTTAGAGCCTGGAAAGATCAATTGCCTGCCCACAAACCCAGCCAATCAAACAGTTTCACAATTCCGTCACTGTCACATAAAAACCGCCGAAGCGAGTTTTCAGTTGCTTTAAGCACAAAACTACATTTTCACAAACTCATCGCTTATTTTGAGTCATACGTTGAGTTGTCTAAGTGGAGATCAACAATGGAGAACTCACACAGACTATGAATGCACCTCCTCATCATAATAACAATCTTGTAAATTGTGTCATGTCACGTGTGATAACGAGGCATTCCTCTCTGCCGTTCATGTTTGGATTGGTAGAGTTCATCCAGAATGCCTCTAGAATCTCAGGCGCTGCGGTTTTATGTTCTTGTGCGAGGGTGGTGACTTCTGTTTCCAAATCCTCCCCCTTATGTCCAAGATTTGAAAGCATTCTGGATAAACCTCATCGGTCCAAGCGCACTGCAGGGAGAAATCCTCGTAATCACGCTGTGATATGACCCAGTGTACAAGATTTATTTTGACGGAGGAGGCGCATTCGCAGTCCATGTGATCACTGCACGGTTGGTCTCACTTCAGCAAATCAGTGGATGACTCATAAAAGCGTTGAACATGTGGAAAACTTGTTTTGTTCTTAATTAGACTGAAGTCCAAGTTTGGTGGGTTTTTTTCTCTCTGACTAATGGAGGTGTTTAGTTGACTGGGTTGCGGGCAACCTGATCTTTCCAGGCTCTGAAGTTGACGAAAGTGCCGAAACGTCAGCTGGTCGAATACATTGATTATGACAACCTCGTGTTTTGCTTGGAAAGAAGAAGTTGTGTGATTATCTTGCAGTTCACTGCTATCTCACCATTTTTTCGTGTTTATCATGAGCCATTTGACTTACTGATCGTCACTATTCAGTTTAAAAAAAGAGCAGCATGGTTTTCTTGTCAAAGTTCCACCTGCTGAAGTGCTGAAGTATGCAGTTCACTAGCTTTTTCTCATGCCATTGATATATGCCCACCAGAGCGCTCATAGCAATCAGCAGCCTTGTGGAATTGAAGGACTTTGTGGCTTTCTTTCCTTTCTGCTTGGCAACGACGGTTTTTGGCGTCGAGTTTTTTGCTTGTTTCCATTGATTTTCGTTGAAAGCGTTGGAAATAATGGTGGTGTAATAGGACAAAGCTCTCGGCGTTGATCAATCCCTGAGACATGCGCCATGCATTCGATTCCATTCGAAGTATTGGTTGGTAAGAAGTGTTTTTAGTCCTCTTCGTTTCTGTTAGTTATTTTTCATGCAATTAAGTTTTTATTCTTATCATCGTTTAGAGCATCTTCTTGCGCTTGTTTTGATTTACAACACTTATACACTTGTTTTAAGATATAATTATCCCGAGAGCAAAAACGATTGTTGAGGCTACAAGAGTATCTTTCACGACGGAGGCGTTTCAAATGCATTCAAAACAGCTTGTCGGTAAATTTCTTGTGGGTGGCTGGCTCCTTGCTTGTGCGTCAGATCTCCATTTCCAGCCCTGAATTCACTGAAACGAAAAACTGCAGTTCTCCCAACTGTTCCGTCTCGCAGGCCCTGTTAGTCTGGCGGAAAGTTTCAGCACCACCCTGGACCAAACGATATTCGGGTACCGTCAACAATCGTTTTTGCTCTCGAGGAAAATCCACTTCAATACGAACTTATAAGTGATATAAATCAAAATCGACACAAGAAGCTGCTTTAAACGATATTAGAAACAAAAACTTAAAGACATGAAAAATAACGAAAGCGGGGTAGTCCGGAAAATCTCTTGCCAACCCATTATCTTGAAAGTGATTAAGTATATAGCCCTTCGCAATGGCTCATGGTGTCTTATCGATGTATCAAGTCAGTGCTGCCATCCTACCGGACAACTGTACCAATTCACCACCACGAAGAGAATGAGGACTTGGTAAGCCTTGAGCGCGGAATCGAACCATTGACCATGGTTTTGTTCGACCAGTTGTGACTCTCAAGCCTCCGCTAACCACTGCGCCACAGTTGCATCATTGAGGGCTATCGATTTTGTGATCTGTTTTGTAAAAAAGGAATAGATATTTGCTACCCCATACAAATTGTCAAGAGATTCTCCTTCTCTTATGGATATGAGGCGAGAGATAAGTACACAAAACACAAGCGCTTCAGCATTTGTACTTTCGAATATTACTTTCATTTTTTATTTGAGTTCTTCATCTTGAGTATTTTATGCAGTGTTATAGTGTTAGAAATGCACATTTAAGAGGACCAAGTGATACGCAAAACTTACGATCCCAGGCGGCAGTTGAACTCGCGTTTCACGCACAGCGAGGCGCCTGCTACCACTACGCCACAGAGGCTACCGCTCAGTTACCTTTCTGTTTTCGACATAACTCATCGTAACTGTCAGTTATTCCCGCATAGAGTCGAATATTTGCTTTCATTTTCGTTTTATTTTTTGTTCTCTTTTTCCTTTTTGAGTTTACCGTTTTTGCTCACCTATTAAATCACGATTAAAGCTAAGAGGATAAAGCTCTCGGCGTTGATCAATTCCTGAGGGATGTGCCATGCATTCGACTTTTAACTTCGTTTGAGGTGATGCATGCATATCTGGCCTTTACAACGAGCGTGGAGGCCTCCCCTTGAACCGAGTCAGTACTGCTTATCCTCCCAGACAGTCTGAGACCAGTCTGCTACCAATTCACCGACCCCGGAGGGATGGATGGCTTGGTGAGACATGAGCGCGAGATCGAACCTTGACCTTGTGTGCAACGCGTAGCACCTCTAACCCACTGCACCACATGCGCGCTAAATCACGAATATCAACGATAATTGCCTAGCTCTACTCTTGTTTTGATACACGTTCTTCTCTTTGTAACTGTTAGAATCGTGTCAAAATTTTTGTAAATTCTCTTCTGTGATAAGGATATAACATGTTTTGAGCCATCAAGGTCTAAGTGCTGTACAGGCGCCTGTTTCACCCTACCAGAACTCATCATTAGCACTGTCCTCCGTTCATCTGATGAAATTTGGAATAATTGCTACTCTAAAGCAGCGGGAATTTGTTTGATGTGTTCTAAAAATTTGATTTGGTCGATCAATTCCGTTGCATAGAACACAAATTAATTCCTTGCTTCTCAAAACTGCTTGGGATTCTATGATCGCTGTGTTTCTCATCGTTTATAAGCTTTTCCCCATTGTTTTTCCTCAAAAAGTTGCCTTCTTGTCCTTAATTTTTGATCTTCAAAGCTGAGTTCCTCGTAGAAATGTAGCGAAGATATGGAATTATTGATCAAATTAGATTTGCCTACTTTTACAACTCTGAGGAGGTTTTTTTCAGTTGAAAAAGTAGCCTCAGGTTGGAGTTAGGGAGTAACTTTACATGGAAATCGAAAGTTCCACGACGCCTAGCGGTAATGCGTTTCTTTGTAAATAAAACAAGTGTTGATTTCTTAATGCGATCGATAAAGTGTTCTATCGGTCTATGGGATTCTTAAAAATTTCATTTGACTTACACAATGATTGCGGACATGGAAATAAAGAAGATTTAAGCAATTGTATCCTTATTCAATAAGTCACTAGTGCCTATAATTCAGAATGGCATTTGCTAACAATTTATGGTAGAATATGTTTTTATCCATATTGTCTCTCAAAACTTCCTGGTTCTCCACAAATCTTCGTTCTATAATGTCGACGTCTCATTCTTCTCTAATGCTTCGACCATTTTATGATTTCTTGGCTACTAATTCAATGTTGAATACTGTTTCTGTTCAGATGTTAGACGATGAGGAGACCGCAGAGCTGTTGAAAAGGCGAAATGCTTCAAGGGGAGAACGACCACCTGGCTCTCGTTGGATTCTTTCTCAAGCTTCCACTCGTGAGAAGATTATCTGGCTTATAAAAAACACCGATAAGGTTTGTTTTTGTAAGTTTTCTCGAACTCTGTGAGACAGAGATAGCAGTTTGAAGATTTTTTCTTTTTTCAGAGCAATCATGTGCTTGTCACTTGTAACCGCGTTCTTTCTAACGTATTTCGGATTTATCATTCCAGTGATGTGGGCTCGAAGGATTTGGTAAGAATTATGTTTTTTCTGTTCAGTTTAGATTTTCTAAAAGTGTTTTCTCCAGTTCGAATCATTTTTGATGCTATCTTCAAGTACAGGCATATGAACTTTGGAAATAACTTGATCTATAGGTGCAGGGATTTCGGATTGTTGTAACGAGATCGCGGCATTTGGTTTATCTTATCCCTACTGCTGTAAACGATTATCTTTTTTTTTCAATCGTAGTCAAGTATCATACAACATTGAAACAAATAACGGAGAGAGCGATGAACGCTGAGAGCTGACTACTAAGGTTTTTTTGAAGCGGTTTTTGAGAATATTGTTAATCTAATATTCTGTTATGCCTCAGTCTCGCTGGATCGAGATCGGTATAGCTGAAAGTTAAAAAGATGTTTCATGAGGTTCATATACCATTGATTACTGTTTCGAATCAATTCTATAGTTTAGAAAATGCTGTGCGATGCATAGAGCTGTGTAGATGAAATGAGGTTTTATGAGGTCTTATCTATATCTCCTTCATGAAGCCTCCTTGACTTCTTGACATCATTTGACGTTCCCTTTGACAGCTGAGGATTGGGTGACTTCAAACGTAATCCTTGAAAGCTGAAAACTCAAGCTTAAACTTTGGAGTTGGCTCGTTAAGCCGCGATTAATTTAGTATCTCATGATCAAAATTTAGGTAGTCGTCGTCTCTATCCATAACGTTGTTGTAAATATCTTTTCGATCTTTTCGAATTTTGGCTACTATACTTGCTAGTTTTCTGCTCTTTCTAGCTTTTTTTTTGTTACATTGGAATGAAGTGAAACCAGAAAGAAAACGACTTTGAGCGATTTTGTGTGAATTTCGAATTGACATGAAACTGTGAAGATCGATGTCACCATGTGGTTGTGGAAACTTTTGTGTTAGGAATGGGATGTGTAGAGATGGTCCTCGTTACGGATCTTTTGATGCGTCTACTTTGCAGAACAAAAGCGAAGCTCTATTTGGATCCGATAAATGAATATTGTTCGACATCTAGCAATGTTTCGCGTATCGTCCATTCTTTTTGACAAGATCCTTCTTCACATTTTATTGCACGGATTCTGGTACTTCTAGCATTCAAATCGTTTCCTGGCATCCATGGCTCGCTTGAGGATTTCCTCTTTATGAACGCGTAGAGTGCTGATCGTTCAGATCTCTTTTTAATCTCGATGATAGTGCGACTGGAGCATTCGTTGACTGATTACGGAAGAGTGTCAGGATAATCCTCGGCAACGAGGATCATTAACTACTCGACCGCAGCCTTTTTTTTTCTTTTTTTTTTTGATACGTAGGGTTAGGCGAAGGTTGAACTTCACAGCCATCACTATGTCATACTGTTGCGCAGCGTCATCATCTGCGTCGTCCATCATTAGCGTCGACTTTTCCGACAAGGTGTTAACCGTCCTGTTGACATTGTTGAGATCCACTTTCAAAAATGTCAATCGAAAATTAAAGGGGGCAGGAGCATGAAAGTTGCTGGCTGGAAACGAGACGATCTTTTTTGCTGATGTTACATAGATTCTAGACATATGATTTTCCTAGTCTCCGATCTTAAAACTCAAGACCATGTTCTTTTCTTATTTCTCTTTTGAGCTATACACTTACTTGAATACTCGAGCGAGCTTGCCTTCCCACACATTTTTACTTCGTTTCTTTGTCTCGCGATCGTTTCCGTGATTCGTGCCGTATGGTGCTATTAATTTACAACGTTCGACTAGCAGTTTGTATGTATGTGGTTCGAAAATTCAAGCGGTAGGGGATTAAGAAGAACCCGTGTGTGGCACAATCGACTACATGCTTGTTGCTGCCTCAACGTACAGTTTGGGAACTCGAATGTCATCTAAACATGGTGCAAAGTCGGAGTTATAGAGCCCGCTACGGAGATGCGATTTTTTCACACGCCCGGTCTTCACATTTCATCGTGCGAATTTCAGTACTAATAGCATTGGATTCATTTTCTAGTATTCATCTGCCTGCTTAAGTTTTTGATCTCATGGACATCGCAGAATACTGATCAGAAAGATCTTACGGCCTCGGGGTTAAGCAGGATCAGTCGTTCCCTAGGGCGTTTGTTGATTTATTACCGGAGAATGCTGAGGAAGGAAAACGGCTTTGCACCGAGCATCACTAATCACTTGTTCAACCCTTCTCCCTCCCTCTCTCACCAAATGAAGATGGAAATACTGTAGGTTTTTCATATCGCACAAATGAGACAAGAAATCCGTTATTTCTGTTATGCCCAAGATAGTTGGTTGAAAGCACTTGTATACGACGCGTAGATGTCAAAAGTGATGTGTTCTTGGCTTATAATGTGTCTTTGCATCAGTGATTGGACGCAGCCGGTTAACTCAGCTCCCATTTTTTCTCTACAGAGACAAGTGGAAGCCTTTTTGACACACTCTTGAATTATTCGGAGGCTTTCTACAAGCTAATGCAAGCTGAAAAGTAACTAATCCATCTACTCTTGGCCACTAAAAGCGAATCTATAGAAATGGTGATGGATTGGTCATAAAGCTGTCGTAGGTAGATACGTGCCTGCTGAGCAGTCAAGTAATAATGGGAGAGTTGTGTGTGTGGTTAATTCGTCTCATAATCGGTGCTAAAAAACCGTAACATTAACTTTAGAGCTTTTCGTGGTGTTCTTCGTCATAGATTATTTTATGAACACATATTCTACAAATTTTCTTAAATCTGATACTGAATAGTTTATGTAAATGTGAGCTGTCACGTTCTAGTTGTGATGCATAATCGAATACTATGTTGTCTATCGGGACGCAACTCTTAACCCCTTAGGGACATAACTTTTTTTGCTTTTTCTTTCATAACTTACGGTAGATATTCGATAGCCGAAATCTCAACAATTTCAAAATTGTTTTTGAAGAGGCCTTCTCAATGCATTGTAGTAGCGAAAATAGAACTAGTCTTCACCGGCGCGCATTGTCGTGCTTTTTTCATTACTCATCTGGATTTCTTTCTTTCGTTTAGAGAAAATTTTTGAGTTCTATATCTCAAAATTGTGGAAGAATCCTCGTTCCATCGTTCTGTGAGCTCACGCACTTATCTTCGTTCTATAGCCAAATAAATCTGTTAAACCTGGACCTAGGCAGCCGAAGCCTAGGGGTGCAAAACTTGATTTTCTTTTCACCTAGCGTTGGAATGACCTAAATCTATGCTATCTGTAAACTAGTGTAATTTCTTAGGAGTCCATCCACAAATCCTAGCCTCTGCGGTGCTGTTTGTTGCAAATGTTGCAAAATTCCATCCACACAGCCGTTTCAAACACTCTTTGATAAATAAGAAATGCATACCGAGTGTGAAACTCAGTTTTATTTTTGCGTTACAGCGCACTAGGTGAAGTTTTCGAGAGCAAGCGCAGAATCGGAGTTGCAAAGAACTGAGTTGAAGAATGAATACAAATGTCTGGGGAAAAGCGGAGAAGGCTTTGTCCTCTGAAAGATTGGAAAATGGATTACAACAACAGATAGTACCCATACTAATTAGAAAAGGTTCTTGCCTTGTTCTTCTTAGTCGAGTCTGCTACTCATGGATCTGTTCGGTTATCAAATTTTCGCAAAAAAAGAAACTAGTTTGCGAAGGAATTTTATGAAAATTAGAGTGTCTGGAAATTGCTGCTGTGGACTAAAGTTTTGTATTTATATCTGCTAGCGCCTTTATTGGGGCGCATGTGGCGCAGTGGTTAGAGGTCCCCTGCGTCGCACACGAGGTCACTGGTTCGATCTCGCACTCATGGCTCACCAAGCCATCCATCCCTCCGGGGTCGGCAAATTGGTACCAGACACGTCTCAGACTTGTCTGGGAGGATAAGCAGCACTGACTCGGTTCAGCGGGAGGCCACCGCGAGTCATTGTAAAGGCCAGATGTGCATTTCAATTACCTCAAAACGAAGTTAAAAATTGAAGTCGAATGCATGGCGCATCCCTCAGGGATTGATCAACGCCGAGAGCTTTATCCTTTATCCTTAGCGCTTTTATTACTTAGAACTCTCTAGAAAGACGCTTTCATCATATCCTCTTATGAGAAGTTGAGTCATTTCCTTTTTCGGAAGACATTTCAAGCCTGTGTGTCAAACTGTGATATATTGCATTTCGGGCAACGTTACCCAAGTTGATAACGAGTTCAACATTTCTCTACTGAAACTCGTTTCGAAGGAAATGAATAGTACTGTCGTCATCGTAGAAAAATTTAAGTCAACTAGTAGATGTTTGATCCAAAAAGAGTACGAGTGTATATAGTGCCGACTTGGGGAAAGCCTGTTCAACTTGCTTTGGACAGGGAGAAGTTTTATCCACAAATAAACATCGCTCAAGTGGAAATGATGATCCGATCAGTATGATTTTTCGTGAAGAGTGGTTATTGGTGAAAATTAGTCAGTCATTAAAGTGCTATTTATCTGACTAAATCTAAGTCAATGAAATAAATCGTTTCTGAGTAGGTTTGAATTTTGAAAGAGTGTCAGCAGAACGATGGCCTTGGTGGTGTAGCGGTAGCACACAACACGAGATGAGTGAGACGCGGGTTCAACTCCTGCTTTTAGTCGAATGCTTTGCAACTAACTCAGCAACCTTGGATATGCAATTATAACCCTTTACAACGACGTTCAAATCTTGCACTGCACGCGACGCTTTCGCGTGACGAGTTACAATGATAATGAGGTAGTTTGTGAAGAATTATAAAAGTAATCGTGAGGAAATGGTTGAATTATAAGAATTTGATAGATTATGACTGATGAGACCTCAATAAGATATCGGTAGTAGAGACAAGGCCAATGTTTCTTAATGAATGAAACGGAAATTATGTATTTTGCAGATCATTTTCAAAAGTACTTGTGCATACTGTCATGACAACTTGCTATAAGGTATGCTGCCAATAAATGTAAATCTTTTGTAGGGTATTGTGTCACTGATTATCGTTGGTTTTGTAATAATTATCAAATATCTAAATCTGAAACAAGAACAGTAATAATGGAATAAGTTCATCAATTATGTACCAGATCTGTGCGGAAGCACGCGCCAACAGATATCTACTTCGTTACACGAGAGACAAGGAGAGAGAGAAAGATGAGCTAAAAACGACTCATATCGTTGCCAAGGGGTTAAGTTTTGAAAAGGATATGTTCGTTTTGTTGTGGATATCAAATGGAATCAGAGTTATCTGTGACATCTGTTGTCTTAAGTGCGAAAGGGTACTTGAGTAACTGATTTCTATGTTATTTTGATAATGTTAGGACGAAAGCCATAAAGGATGGGAAATTAGCGAATAAGCTGATTTTATACTATGTGTAATGTGATATGATGAAATACTAGTTTGACTACTAACTTATTATTACAGAAAAGTCAAGTCAAAATCATTCACTCTTTTCAAGGCCGCGCCTCTATTGGTTTGTCGAAGGAAAACTGTATCGATGGCTTCAAGGATTCATTGGAACATGGGGATACACTGCCGGCTACGATGGTATGTAAATCGACACCAATTCTCCTTGATATTAAAACTGTTTTAATTCTCATGATAAAATCATACAAGCTTCAAGTTCCTCCATTGGAAAATAAAAACTCTTAATGTGATAACATGATAACATGTTTAAGCCTGTTACGAGGTCTGGTACGGAACTTATACTGTGTTAGACAGTTGCTATTTCGCCCATTCCAGGCTCACCAGTAGTAGTAGTACAGTGCTTTTCGGTCCAGCAGATCCCTTGGAGGTATACTCCACATATAAAGGAATCGACGCCGTCTAGACCCCTCAAGCCTTCATATTGAAACCCCAAGTTTTTACATATGGCAGTCATATAGTGAATTTAACATTTGTGCTACCTACGTGTGTTATTCAGAAATGGTCAGGGCTATATAGTCGAGAAATAGCTTCAATTTCTGATCATTGTGGAAAATTTCTCTATAAAACAGTATATATAACAATCGCCATGTCGTTGCGTAGCAGTGACCGGATGGGTTGTGTGGTGATTTTGAAAAATATTCGGAATTAAATGTTCAAGAAGTCTCTATGATAATAAGGTCATCTTCTGTTCTTTAATTGCTTCTAGCACTTTTATGATAATTCATCTGTAAATCTGTGAATTTTGGGCAATACGCAAATAATTCGACTCCAGCCGGCGCGAGTTGAATTCGCGTTCCGCTTATGCCAAGGACACGTGCGCATTAGACGTTATCGTGACGAATGTTCTCTTGCTTTGTATAATAATGAAATGTGAAAGAATCTTTACAATATCGTCATTTTTCATTGGCTTCTTGCTTGTTATAGTCGTCATCTTGAGTGTGCAATCCCATTACTGAACCAGAAGCCATGATGTTATCTTCTTTTTTGAATTTGGTTTGCTTTTCCAGTTTTCGAATATGGTGATGATGTGACGAAGTATTACCGTGACGAGCGAGTACTGGTGATGTGTAATCATCAGAGCACAGCTGATGTACCGACGTTGATGGCATGTTTGCAGAGCAAAGGTGTTGCTAGTCGCAAGGTCAGCATTCTTTTATTCTTATCATGAAAATTGTAGCGTTTAGTTTTCTCAGTAGTCAAAATTACCAGAATATTGTTTAATCAGAATGTATCAGCAAGAAGGTGGTAATATAAGACTGTCACGTAATTTTTCCGCATTACCATCTTACTATCGTATCATCTAGTTTTTTTTTTGTGTTTCAAACCGGTTTATTCTCAAAAAACGATGGAATTCTCATCAGTGGGGAGTCCTATGTGCGAGGTATATGGGCCTAATGGGGCGGGTGAAACCGCAGAAACGTACGTAAGCTATTAATGTACCAACCTTGAAATAGCTTCAAACATTCTCTGTGATGAGACTGTGGTATGTTGAAGAATTTGCTAGTAGCTTAACCAGCCACTCGGATACGGCCGTTGTTTTATCGCTCATCGTATAAAAAAATAGGCTACCGCAAAGTGATGTCTGGACACCTTATGTATCGGCCGACCACTACGCGTGATAATCTATGAAAGTCTTCTCCTGCAGCCGCATTGGCAGGACTTTCTCAAATCGATCACCTCTGGGAATGAATCGTGGGTCTGATACGAGAACAACACGCGCCACACCGACTGGCTGCCTCGCGGCGAAGACCTACTAGCTCAGCTAATATCTATGTTCCATGTGTTTTCCGGAATTGGCAGGCCAAGTTCTACAAGAAGCAGAAAGTCAATGCCAACGTCTATGGATAACAACTCCAGATCGCTGCAACAATGCGAGGTGAGCGTTTGAAAAGACGCACTGTCCCCCTACCCAAAATTGGCTCTCCTCACATTGCGAAGTCAGTTTGCTAGATTTTGGAAACACGAAGTTGAACCGTGGTACCACTTCCACCGTCGTCTATCCCTGACACATCGGAGTACCATCGTTTTCGCCGATTAAGGTTCATCCACAGAGGAAAAATTTGAGGACTTCAACCAATTCAAAACTGACCTCACTAACTTCTTTGATCTGCAGCCTCATTGTTTCTGCGAGAAGGGCATGCAATATTTACCCAGAAAAAGGTTTCCTAATATTGATCAAAGTGGTGATCACATTGTTAATTAAATGACTATGTAAAATTATTAGAAATTAATTAGCAAGCATATCTGAATCCGAAAGAAATCATAGAGCAACCCAATTCTTGGGCATTTGCACGGTGAGGCTTCAGTCAAATGTCAACGTCTTTTGCAGACGATTTGGTTGATGGACGTAATGTTTCGGTGGAGTCCTTTCGGAATAATCGGTAGTAATCATGGAGATTACTTCATTCGACAAGGGAAGGCGACGAGAGAAAATGAGATTCTGAAGTAATGTTTATCAGCAACTCTACAACCAGTAATATATTTTATGTAGTAGCTTGAATGTTCATTCAATTTTTTTGTCAGAAAAGAGTATTCTTTAAATCACTAAATCATTACATTCATTCGAATCTATCCAAGCAGTGCTTTTTTCCCAAATGAAGATAAAATCTTTTCATTATTAGATTAAAACAACATCTTCGAGATGTGTTTTGGGATCGTGATCGTCGTTGGGTAATTCTTTTTCCTGAAGGTGGATTCTACCATAAACGCGTGGAAAGCAGTCAAAGGTTTGCTGTTTATAATTTCTTAGTTTTTAGACAAGATGTGCATAGTTTTGTCGCCCATGTAAAACAGTTATCGTACGTTTCAATAAGACGTTTTAGGTATGGAAAGTTGAATGGATTTCCCCACCTAAAATACGTAACGCTGCCTCGCTTGGGCGCTGTCAAGGCTATTCTAGAAGAAGTAAGGCTTCTCTCTCGAATTTTGTTGTTATTTTTTTTCACCCACCAAAGATGTATATAATAACATTTGAGGTGGGTCCACGAAAGGAAGAGGAGGATAATGAGCAACGAGAGCGCAGCGCTAGTAAATTGAAACTCATCACCGATACCGTTGGGGATTTAAGGGCGAAAATGTCTGTAAAGAGTGAGTGTCTATATGAAAGTTTTTTCACAGACTTCTAGAGATCAAGTTATGCCGCTGAAATTCTCTGTTGTCACTTCAACTTTGAAAATCACTTTCTTATGAACAAGTGAGGTAATACTGCTTTCTCAAACGTTTTTGATGTCTTTTGATATCTTACACCTTTCAAATTCTTAGGCGATTATAAGTCAAGAAGCGGGTGGCATTTAACACAATGGAAAGGTAGCTTGGTTTTTCCTTTGACATGTTTATACACATGATCGTGGCAATGTTTCTTAAAAACAAGGAACTGCTTTGAGGGGTCAGGAAACTGGTCATCTGGAATACTCAATCCATGTGTGAACAGCTAAGCACTGCATTCACAGGATTCCAGGAAGAATCGGCTCAAACATCATTCAACAACTTTCATGACGAAGGCGAAAGTCCTTGAGCAATAGCCGAACTGGCATGAAACTTCGAAGCCTTTCAGTGATGACAGGTGTAAGGAAATGAATCGGATATAGAAAATGCTTATAACCTCATTGGGTCTATCAGAAATTTCACTCATAGGTGGCCAATCCGCTATAGAAGTGTTTGTCTTTCTTAACCAGGGTAACCTGAATGGAGAAAAAAATTTCCTGTCGTCAATTTATTTTCACTCGAAAGAACACCACTGTACTGTTGCCTTTTTTTACGGACAAGTACTCAGCGTAAACTAATTCTTATATTCAATTTTACTGTGGACATGGACTCGAATTATCATTCTTGAGGAAAATGGTGACGTTGTAGCGTTAGCCGAAAATATTTGTTTTCATTATTCTTTGCTATAGGATTATTTAACAAAGATTTATGATTTTTATATGTTTGTTTGTGGTGGCACCTTATTGTTTTAGCAATAAGAGCAAGATTCAGAGATTACGAAAGCATAGATCAGATGTCTCAACATAAAATAAACAAATCAAAAAACAGAATTCCTTGTTTTTTATCAGAGAAGACAGTGGGAATGTTTTGTGTTCGCATTACCGGTTTATTGAAGGACAAGTTGTGTCTGTTGTGGTACACCGTATTTAGTCTTATTGTTTTCGAAAAGTTCTTTCAGTTTTTCAATGTAAAGCTTATGCAACTCATCAATTTGTTCCTGTGTGGGGTTCACAGTTTTGGAAACCTTGATTGGTGCTCCCAGCAAAGTGTTGATTGGCTTCCTGCAAGAGTTGGTTCAGTTTCCTGGTGATCAATTCATAAGCTGTCTAATCAAGACTTAGCCACTACTACAAACTATACTTGTACCAACCTGTAAGGAAGGAACCCGAACTTGTTACTGAAAATGCCTTGTCCGTAGAAGAATGGTGGTGAGAAGCCGAATAGATTCTTTACCGTTATTTGAATCATTCTTATCATAGAGCCTTTGGGATTATCAGCCTGTAGTATCTATATTTTAGATTTTATTTATTTCGATTGTCCAAATTTCTTACATAGAGGAATAGAACGTGGATTAATACTGAAAATTATTTACACCGGCTAGTAAATTTTGCATTTTCCTATTGGAATACATGTTTGTGACTGTAATCGGCTGTTTCGGATCTGCGATGTTAATTAGAATATAATATACTATTATAAAAATAAAGTTAGCAAGAATTATCGCAGAATTCTTATGGTTCACAAAGTTTTGATTTTTTTTCGAAAATTCCTCATAAGTTATGGTGGGTGCGCTTACATGACGGCGACGGTACTTTAATTTTATTAGGTCTCTTTATAAGTATTGGCACTAGAGTAATAGCCACGAAGTTATCAACCAGTAGTAATTTAAGTTGCTTAACAACACTATTCCAAGTATGCGCCATCAGCCTGGAGCATTTTTTCCATCTCTTAGGTAGCAAATCATTACCGCATTGTGCAGGATTTCCCAAACATTTTTTTTTTTACCAAATTTGCCATACTCGCCGCATCATGGCCGCTCAAAGAAACCTTTCTTGCAAATTGCTGCTTTACGAGTACGAATTGGGACGCGATGCACAGACCACCTTCGAGAACATCGACCGTGCAAAAAGGCTCAAGGATTCGTGTCAGAGAACAGCGCTTCGGTTCTTTGCAGAATTTCCTGTCGGCAACACCAACTTGAAGGACCAGCTGCGTTCCGGACGTCCACGCGATGTTGACTGAGAGACCTTCGTTAAGGTGCTGAAAAGTTGCTTGAGAAATAGCTGTTGTCGCATGCTTAGTATAGTGTTGTTAAGCAGTTTCAATCACTTCTAATTAATAGATACGGTGTTTATTGCTTTAAAGCCAAAACTCATAAGAAGACCGAATATCTTTAGTTTGTTGAACCCGTTTGGTTGTTCTGATGCACTTTTTTTAATCTTTTTGACCCGAAAGAGCTTTTTCCTGAGAGTTCCAGTATCTGTTTTGATCTATATCTTGGCGAACTTATGTGTTTAGTATTAAATAAAATCTTAGTGCTTTAGTAACTCAAATGAAATTATGTTTCACACTCGGTTTGCCTTGCTTGCCCTGCTAGAGTCTGTGTATGGCTTTTCGCTCGACGATTTTGAAGCTGTTGCTTTTCGAAGAGGTCTCCGTAGAGCGTTGTAAGAGTAAGGAGAAAATCACGCTTCACATCCGAAAGATTTAGCCTGTCGCTTGAGTATTATACCGAGTTTCCCATGACTTCAAAGCGTCGATCTGACACTAAAATGAAGCTAGTATCTATGGAACGAATTTTTTCGAAACGGTGAAAAAATATTGAATAAACAACGGAAGTCGCGCTGCGCGCAGCGCGCAGCGATCACAACTGTCGTCCTCGACAGGACGCGATCTTCATTGTTTGATCAGAAGTATTACACTGTTTTGAAGAAATGCCCAAATTTCTTTCCAGTTCTCTAATATATCACGATTTTGGTAACACGCTCATATGCTTTTTAGTTTATATATCTCCGCCTGCGAATCATTATTTATTGTCGCCCTATGAAGACCTTTGCAAAAGCAAATCCGGTTCAGATTCATCATCTTTTAATCTATCGAATAATCGCCAAATGTCTGAGTGAAACGCTTTGTCCAAAAAGAAAAACCCTTCAAACAAGCATGCACCAGCTGAGGTACAGATCCTCCTGTGCGAGTTAAAGTTTGTTGTTTTGATGTTTCACTGTGAAATTTCAGTTGAGCTTAAATTTGCCTATTCACCTGATCGAATATTTCGTTTTCTCCAAATGAGTAGCATGGAACTAAATTTGCTCCAGTTTCAAGCGCTAATTTGATGAATCCTTTTCGTCGGTGAATGGTCAGAATATGGTGACCAGGGTGTGCATCGAGTGCTTCTTCAGCTCCACCGACCACTAGAACACACGCCTTACCCTAAACATTTTCTGTTTTACTACAATTTAAACTCTTGTTTTCGTTGTTTTCTAATACCTTTTTGCCATTGAGAATGTACGAGAGGCTTTCACGACTACAGTCAATCATTCCATGAAGAAGACCCCATTCACGACGAAATGGAGTGTAGAATTGGCCCACCAACGTACACAAGTGAAATGCAATATTTGGAAATTTTTCTAGAATGCCTGTCCCATTTGTAGCAAAGTTAATGAAAGCTGCTATTGAGATGACCCCATGAGGATGACTGCCAATGAGGTAGTTCTGAATAACAACAAAAATTTGTTCGTGTCAATAAAACATGTATTGGAGCATTACTCACCTCGTCGGGGCTTAGTTCCTCTGTTTTGTGTAGCTTGACAGGAAAATAGTTTGCGTACCATTTGTGAATTCGTTGACGCATGAACCAAGTGGAGCGATATGCGCCTTGCCTGGGAGAATTTCTGTCGTAGTACATCCAAACAAAGTATGCGACAGTGAAGGGCCACAGAGATGAAAACAGCTATAATATGCTGCATAAATATTTTATTTGACTGCTTTTTAGCAATAGTATTATGAATGAATACACATCTAAAGAAGTTCGGCAGTATGCAAAACGTTCGAACCCAGGCAGGAGTCGACCCTATTTCATCCATGTGGGGGGCACGTACTACCACTGTCCCGTCGAGCTTATCGCTTTGCTATCACTTTCTGTTCGATATAAAACATCGAAACTGTCATAAAGCAATCGAAGGATGTTTTGCATACCACTCAGTTTTCATAGACATAAATTCACAAAATCATACCACTGCTAAAAAGTGGTGTAATAAAGGATCTAGACAGATTATACATATCTAATAGCTGTCAGCTCAACTGGGTTTAACGCCGACATGTGCTCACCAGACAAACCTGTTTAATTTTGATGCTGGCCCCAAGATATACCTTTGAAAGTGGTAAAAAGTGGTGACTACGATAGTGTAGTGGTAACCACGCGCCCTCGGCATGGGTGACGATTGTTCAACTTCTAGCTGGGATTGTTCCACTAGACAAACGAGCTATATGTGTCAAGATATGAAGTTGTCTTTTCAGTGACTGCCCGTATGCTCTCAGGCATTATAATTTAGCTTATCTGCAACCCTCTTCCCACTGGTATTCGTTCGTAATCCAATCAATGTTCACTGAATTATAGTATGCGAGTAGGCACTTAGGCCTGTTTGTCATTCAGTGAATTCGTGTGATACTGTATCCTTATATATTATTTGACGAAATATAACATAACTTTTTAATATCAAAACGTAGTTCGAAGCATACCATGTATATTGATACAACAATTGTTAACACGGGAAGAATCAACGAGAGCATCAAGAAATGTATGGCGCCTAGCGTTTGTAGACCTCTTTCCCAGTGTTCGCTCAGTTTGGCGATATCTATGCTTGGTAGAAACGTCATTTCCGGAAATACTCGAGACCTGAAAAAAGTCCACAACCTATCAGTGAAAGAGCTATCATTCATCGTTGTATAGTGAACATTTCGACAAACCTTTCAACGAACATGGATAATTTATGATCGTTCGAGTTTTGGGCATTGTGGAGGTAAAATATTTACTTGATCAAGTTCATTTCAAAGTTTATGATATATCAAGAAGTGAAGAAAACAGTGGAGTATACGGCGCGGTATATCGACAAAATCAAAGAACGTGCATAATCTATAAGTGTAGTCTTTGTGTATCCGACCTTGTTATAATCACGGGTTATAGCACATTTAATTGATCAATTTCAATTTTTATTAGAAAATTCACGGCATTCAAAAAAAAAAGAACTGTAAACAGTGACGATTTGTGATTCGATAAACCTATGAAGAAATATGCATATTATAATTGCACTTTTGGTATATCTCGCCTTATGATGACAATGCATTCGTTTTGATCAGATTTTTTGGAAGTTAATGTCTTTTCATTCGTCAAGTCATTTGTCACGTTTTTTGGAATCAAACTTTTTCCACGAAATTGGACAACTTAAATTTGCAGATTGTTCAATCATCAAAATAAGTCATTGAAATTCAGTATGTCAGTGCATAATAATTGCTTTGTAGACTTATTATTATTGCTACCATACTATCATAAATTTACAATTGACTTATAACAAGATTTGTCACGTTTTCCTCTCGCTCTCTCTCTCTTTCTCTTTCTCTCTCTCTCTCTCTCTCTCTCTCTCTCTCCCTCTGAAGTTATAAATTTTTGACGTTGAGATCATACAGAGTAATAGAAAAGATGGTTCCTTAAGGACCTTGTTAGAAAGCCAAGGGAAGAGTTGAGGGTAGTCATTCTAGAGAGACATAGCTCGTTTTTATCTTATCATAAACCGGTTCGGTACTTCAAATACATATAACATGTGCACTTCTTGTTTCAAAAAGACCGGTCGAAGAATCGAGGCGTGGTTGCAATGCATCAAAATCTTTTTTTGGTGCAAATGGCGGTCTTTTCTCTACACGTTGATGACGGAACGGCTTCTAAGGGATCTTCGCTCTTTTGTAATGGTTTAACTTGATACACAAAAGTCTTTTTCTTCCGGAGAACTTTATTAATCTAGTTAAGTGTATGATGATGGTATGGTATACATCGTCTGTGAAAAGATGTCTTAGCAAAGTTCACTTTGTTTCTGGTAATGAGGTTTGTTGCAAATAATCGAGTGACAAGTTACTGTGAGGTTTGCTTTCTTAGAGGTCTCATCTACATTTGATGAGCCATCGATTGATCACCCTAAGTCGAATATAAAAGCTCCTGTGCACAAGAATGTACCATAGTAAAGAATGAGCCTTTATAGAAGGCTCCCTTTTTCTTGGTGTTATAAGATTCTGTTAACATAGTATAGGCCAATCACTTAAAAATGTTTAATAAATAGGTGACAAAATTGTCTAGTACCTAGAAAAAAATGAGACTTTCATAAAGGCCTCACTTTTTTTAGTAGTTTGTTCTTGTACACAAGAGTTTTTTCTCTAACTTGTAACAGTTGATGGCATATCAAATGTGAGATGCAGAACTTTAACTGATCGAGGAAAACTATCTTGTCAATAATTTGTCACTTGTTTATTTGTGCCCAGTTTTGTTAAAAAAAAAAGAAACGAGATAGATTTTGTTGAGGTATCTGCTTGAGTCAAACTTTCGTTATTTGTGAGCACTTCAAAAAAAGACTTTAGCACGAAATTTCACATTGGAGTTGGCGTAGTTTCCATAGACCACACTCCGTCGTTAACGTGATGAAAGCCTTTGAGAAGGTAGTCAGCGATTGCTGATGCAAAGTGTCAAATAAGTTTTATACGTAGAACATAGTTCTAGCATATGTGGCATTTTATATGATCACACATTTATAAGTTCTTCATACCTAGGACACAATTTTCTAAGCACACGAATCATGTTGGTATCTACAATCCTATATGTGTCTTCGGAAGTGTCGAGGTTAAGGGAGATCATTCAGATTATGTTCTAATGCCAATATAGCCAAAACATCTATCTGGACGTATTCTGTCGCCACTTTTAGCGCTGCTTTCCCACAAATGAAGTTGGGAGAAAGTTGTAAATTTTCCAAATTTATTTAACGTGCCGATATCACTGTGAGCTAGCTACCTAGTTATGCATGTCAAGTATTTTGGAATTCAGTTTTGAATCTAGACATGGCATATGAAGAAGAATTCCGATCAAGAATCTTGGTCCTTATTTACCACAGCACTCATGTTTAATAGTTTTCATTGCGGAATCATGAAAATGCAGGATAGTTTAGGAAGCACGGAAATTCCTTTTTGCTAAGATACGTTCCAAAAGATGGCCGCAAATATTGAAGGCTACAGTGTCATTGAAGTTGAGATTAAAATATGTTTTTGCAACTCTAGAGCCTGTGAAATGCATATCCTAAGATGATCGCTCTACATCGTCTAGATGGAATATTCCCAACCTGCGAATGCGAAATAACGCTACGTTCATCGTTCATGACTTGTACTCCACTCGTTTTGGCAGCCACATTTGGATAATTTTGTTATATAATTATAATGATATTATGTAAAAATAGGCGGTCATTTCGTCTCAATCATTCTTTCTTTGAGATCTAACGCGCTGTCTTTCCAATGAAGAACCGTGAAGAACCCAGTGAGGTGACAATTGTGCACAAGCATATGGAAAAATATCACTCGAACGGAGAAGACCGCGCCTCATTTGCATAGAACGAAAAACTCTTCATTCAGTCATGAAGAAGAATGGCGTAGGAAAATGAGGACGTTTTTAAATAGTACACGGTATTATAAATCTATGGTGAACGAGACTTCATTGCGAGCAATCGCCAACCTATGGGGTAGCGCCATCATCTCCACAAAGAAGTGTGAAAAACCGTAACTATCTTACAAGTGTTATCCATTTCTACTCCCGAAAACCCAATGTGGAAATCAAAAGAGAACATCATGGTAATAACTTGAATAGAAATAATAGCATGGTAGTGGAAATCGATTTCTAAAAGCCATACATTACTTCGCTTCGCTTATGTTATAGTGATGAATGAAGCACTTGCGAAGTTGAACTGTGTTAGGTGACTGCGAGAGCTCTTATTTTGTTGACCAACTTGAGAAAATGACATTATATCATCAGTGCTCATTATCGAGCTTCCAGGTACGCGTGTCTAGGGCGGTGAGTCAGCGACTTAGCTTTATCCTAAGCAGGATGAGTATTAGGATCTAAAGAGCTTGCGCGAATGTTGAATCCAATAAAGAGCACTCGGTTTTATATCTGGTGGACACTACGATTTTTGAAGTCCTGACATCTAAGCCCGCAGTGGGAACATATCAAATGATCAGACTTCTTGAAAGTTGTGAAAAACGTGTGATGCCTTGCATCAGGAATTTTACAAGTTGCTATATTTCCTTCTTGAGTTCGTAAAGCAACAGAAGATTTAGTGATACATGTTGTTCATTGAATCTTTGTATTGACGTTTCTTTGAGTTTCTTGTGTGGTTTGTTAATTATAATTCCTTCCGGATCAAAACTCTATTTGCTGGACTTGATCGTCTACAACCGATTATTCAACACTTTGGTCACAGTATCAATTCTATGTAGCATATGACTTAATTTCAGTGAATTGAAAATGTTTGATATTACATTGGGAACTGAGCTACAGGGAGAGGAAATTTTCACTGAGGACTGAAAGTGGTATTGTATTGAATTAATTGACGGTGTCAACTTCGAAATAGGTCCTTCAATTTAAAAAAGCTTTGTTTTGTTTAAGTGCATTATAGTGCTTTCCAGGAACTCGTCCCCCCATTAAATACGTTCTGGACGTAACGATTGCCTATCCTAATGGGATTCCCCTCAGTCTTGCTACACTAGGATTTGGAACTCGTGAAAAGTGTGATATCGCCGTCAACTACAAGATTTTTAACGCTAGTGAGGTCTGTATTTCTTCTATACCCGATACTAATTTGAGGGGATTGTAAGCTACATTTTTTCAAAGTCAGCTGATTAATAAGTCCTAGATATTTTCATTAAAAAGAAACTTAATCTGTGCCATGCTTGTCAGTGTTTTTCAATTATCTCAGTACTTACTAACTTACGAAATTGGTGGTACTCGAACTGCAGAGGGCTCATTGCGGCTTAATCAGCTTCTTGTAATGATTTATACTATACCCATACTAAATCATCAAATAATCCTTAGATTATACGAGATACAATACTGCTGGAGTATTATCTGCTAGTTAGTCCGTACATTAGGTAGCTATCTCATAGTATGCGGCTGAAATCTGAGATAGCCTTGGTCATACTATCTTTTTCGTGGCTGTGTTAGTCATACAAAAGCAAATGGAATAGAAGTGGAAAATCTGCCTGATTGAAAGGACGTTTATTTCATCAAATTCTTAAGTGGCATAATTGAAGTTCCTTATCTCCAGGAGTATCGAATATCTTCGGCATGATTTGATATAATGGTTTTATTACAGTATTTGAATTTGTTTTCGATTCGTTGAAAAATTTTTTCATTGGTTTGAATATTGAAGTCATTTGAATTTCTGTTCGCAGTAGATTAGAACAATACTTTTGAAACAAAATTTGTGGAACGTTCGACTTGATATACTCAAGAAAAATTTTTACCTGTCTCTATTTTCCAGGTTCCGTTTGACGACGAGGAGAAGCTGCGTGATTGGATGTATGGTGTGTACAAGGACAAGGATGAGATGCTTGGTGGGAGTTACTGAAATCATTTAATTAGTGGTTTTTCATCAAAATCAAAATGGATAAAATCAAAAATCTTCGACTCTGACTATGTCTACATGCCAGCCGGTACAGCCAAATTTTTTCATTCTTGATGCGACCTATGAAGAGCTTTTGAAGCATTCAATATTTTTTACGGTTAAAAGTCACGTCATCTATGAAAATATCGACAGTGATAGAATAGTGGTAATAGTAATACTAAGAGTAGCAATTTGAGAGTGGTAGACTGCGTATTCATTGGGTAACTGCGTAGTTGTTGTCCACAAGTTTAATCTTGACGATTTTTTGAATGCTGACCCATATGCTCTCTGGGAAAGTCGTTTTAGAACTATGTGTATTCATAGTCAGTTATTGCCCGTATGTTTTTAGAAAAAAAAAACCTCATTGACAATGTTCTGCTGTGTGCGCTGGTGCTCAGTAAAGGTCTATGCATACATAAGGTATCTGTATACTATGAAGAGGGTTTGAAATTTATGGATTTAGGTGAAGTTGACATATAGAAGATAGTTCGATGCTTTGATCGCAACACGATAGAAATGAACTGGTACTGTATTGCGACACAAGACATTTTTTGGAACGGGTAACCTAAGATCAAAGACATATAACAGTCCTCTCCTTATTTTTGTGATAACACGAAGGACAGATATCAGTATAGCTGCGTTAGTGATGGTATTTAGCTTGATTATTGGTTACCAGTTAGACTTCATAAAAAAGTCTTTTCTATGTGGTTCCAGTTGTCATGAAAGTTGTCTCCGAACAGACCTTGGCACACCCATAAATCAAGCGAAACGCTGTTTCTTGAGCGCTTAATAGTACTAAATGTTGCGTAGGAGATTTGATATGAGAATAATGGCCGCTTTCAACTTTTCTTCACCCAAGCTTATCTCGTTTTATATCATTTATGAAGCTTATTGAAAACCATGTGATCGACTGTTTTTAAAACCTCGTGATAAACATTCAAATTTTATTTTTAAAAACAGTCGATCACATGGATTAATTTTGGTCTACCAGCCGAAATCCATCGAGTGAACAGTGGTGATGGACCAGTGTCATTGTACACTATGCCATCACCACATACGCCTCCCTCCTCTGCTTCAATGCAGGGCTTAATGTGGGGCGGAGGTCACTGACGAGGAGGCAAACCTCCGGAACAACTTATTGAAACCGTTTATCGTGGGCAAAGATCTGTAGGATCTACAGATTTATTTCATGCATTTTCATTCTAAAACGACAAAAATGCTGATATCCTGCAGTCTAAGAGACGTACTTATTTCGATTTCGTTTTATTTTCAGTTCCAAACACAAAAACCCTTGAAGTGGATTCTGTCTAGAAGCTTTCCTCTTAAGTATTATTGGTATTTACGTCTTTAGCGCTTCTATTGGAATTTTTAAAACTATGAAATCGCTTACAACTTTCTTAAGATTTTTATTTTCTCGTATGTTTGAAGTTGAAAGAAGTTCTCACAATGATCTACTATGTGCTCAAATAAAAGTACGAAATATGTTCTATAAATATATGAAGTTCAAATTTATAAAATGGTCCCATAACCAAAATTTACATAATAATATCACTTGCCAGTTGTCGAAATGCGGATTCTATGTTCTTTGCGATTAAATAAGAAGAGATGAAGTGTTACAATCAAAAGTATTTTTACCTCCACTGTATCCAAAGTGAATACCACTGTGAATGTTTTAGTTGTTTTTCTGCGTAGCCATTCTTCGTGTAACAGATGTAGTAGCGACAAACATGATAGGTTTTTTTTTATTAGCAATTTTTTTAACAGAAAGCTTCTTGGAAATGGTTCTGCATAAAATTCATTATTTTGCATGAATTGTGATGTTTGATGAATTTGAAGGGAATTAGTTGAAAACAATCTCTGATCGTAAAGAACAATTATCAAGTGCTCGTAAAGTAGCTTTGCTTAATAAAAACTGATTCTTTCTCTGATTGTATTTCAAGGACACCGTTGCAAATGTTGGGAGACCTATCGCGAAAGGCCATCAAATGAAAGAGAGAGATATTGTCTATTCGTCGATGAAAATGTCAAGTTACCAGTATCACCGTACATCTATCTAATGCATCTGAACATAGCTACAGAGAGCTAATTTTCTAAAATTCACTCCCTATGTTTTTCCGACGATAGTTTCTGGCTACTTGTGTATGAAAGCTGTTAACAGGCATTGAAATGGAGAAAAAAATCTGTCTAGTATTCAGGAGTTGTCTGATTTAGGGTATATGACTTGGTGTATCACGTGGGACTTTATATTAGAGACCACGCTGAACTTATTATTATGAACAGTAAGGACAGGCCTTTCCGAGTTATTATGTTTTGAGAGGTCCACATTGAGAAATGGATTCAACGAGATACCTAATTGAATACAAACTTAGTAAACGAACGTGGCTGAAACTTGACCGGGAACTCGTTTGAGGCGACGGTGTTATTAAGAGTTCTGACTATGCAATTTTAGAGTTGATCAATGTACTTTCTTGCAGCTCGATTCTACGAAAGCGGAGAGTTCGTGTCAGGCGAACGTGGGAAGCGTGTGGTATTTTCTTGGGGAAAAATTATCGGTCAATACGCGCTTTGGTTCGCCTCGTTCTACGCTCAGTATCGGGTATGCAGTTTCTTTTGTATTATAGTATAAGTCCGAATATGAAAATTCGTGCAAAAAATCATTGGTGGTAATAAGATAAGCAATATGTTTTACGTGAAGAGCCTTTTAACACATTGACGCCTACATGACCCGAAATTGGGTCATGCCTATTTTTACCGCACTATCGTACCGCATTTCATCCATAGCTTGTCAAACGTAGACCCGGTCTCAGGAAGATTTTTTATTGAAAAAAAAATCAGGACTTTGCGTTTTTTCAATCGCGGATAAGATTACGGGTTTTTTTTTTGGTCTTCGCGAAATCAGCGGTCATCGTTAATATGTTAATGTAAGTGATTAACATGTTATGTGCGCTTTTTTTTTTCTTTCTCGTATGTAGCTGTATAATTTATGGATTACAATAGAACAATAGACTTTATTTTCAGATTTATTTTTGGATTGGCAAGCAGGTCTTCATGATTCTAGCGAGTCCCTTCATGTAAATGAGATCTGGTTTCTAGGAAGCTGTTCTCTATTCTTATTTTTATTTTTAGTTGATTATATTGCATATCGGTGGTGCTTAAGCAGTACTGGATTCTGTATTTTGTTCGAAATTTTTTCCGGTTGTCAACTTAGTCATATTTATCGTATTCGTCTTTCATTTTTGGCAATCTTTGACCAAGTCATTGTTTTGGGTCTCTGACCTTGGAGGTGATTTTTGTCTATAGCAACATAAAGCAGCAAAGTAACTGCTATTTGATCTTCTTCCTTCTTCGGATCGCTATCGGTCAACCTCTCTAATTATTTTATTTCGCCCAGCATTGTTTTTTTTTTGTTGCTTTTTTAGGTGTTCATATGTATTCTGTTGCAAAGGCAATCTGTGTAGAGATTTATAGCTTGCTAATTCTCTTACACTCAGTGATAGCATAATAAAATCTTCTCTTTGTACTTCAATTGTATCTGTTACGGTTGCTGTTTTGAGTTTTATTTAGCTTGTCTGCTGTACGCATAGATGAATAATAGGAATTTGTGGGAAGTTCTTAGAAATTGGATTACTTCTGAAGATTTTTGTGATTCCATTGTTTTTCTTATTCAGAAGTTACGTGAACTCTGTAATGGATAGAGCGATTTGCAGTCAAGCGACATTAGTAATTGTTTAGACGATACTCGTCAAGTCTGTATTGTATCTAATAAAATTCAGTGTTGACAACCTGTACGCTCATCAAGAAAAACGCTGCATTATTTTTTATATGCCGAAGTTGATTTACAGTCTGTCCTGGGAATTTGTCTAAAAACCTTTTTCAAGTAATTATATAAGTATTATGGAAGTAATTCCCAGGACCGACAACCTATTAACCTCGGCACAGCTGGAATAAATCACTAGTTTTTCTGCTAAGCAGTTCCGAAGTGATAGCGAAGGTATTTATTGAATATCACTGATGCAAAACAATAGTACTGTGTGGTAATGCAGTACAAACAGCCTAATCACAGTACAATGGCTAACGTTTCGACTAAGCTCGCCTTCTTCAGAGCCTGGAAAGATCGAATTGATCCGCAATCCACTCAGTCAGGAACCTCCATAACCTCAGCAGAAAACGTTAGAGATGAATTTGGATCTCATGCCTCGCCGAAACGTTAGCTACTGCGCATTACTGCACAGTTTGTGCTTTATTACTACGCTGCATTATTGTATTGCATCACTGAAATTCAATAAATAGTGTTGTTAGCATCTCGAAACTGCTTAACAACAGAGATGTCCATGATAAACTCGCACAAAGTCGGCTACCAATGCTTGAAAAGAGTGGTCTCTACTCATACATAAAATATCGCCTCCGGATTACACGTTTCCAGGGTTTACAACTTATTTGATTCCCTGATATTTTGTGTGGGAGTGTATTCTTCTGACATTCAAGATGCAAAACATTTATGAACGTTCCGTCGCAGCATCAGAAAGTGTTAAACGCTCAGCTTGAATGGTATATCACGTTCGCAATGTGGTATCCCCTTGTCTTTTGTAGTTTAATGAAGAGGATTATCTAGTTTTGGCATTTTCCCATCAGATAAGTCTCTACGCATTCATATCTGACGAAACCTCTTCGACCTTTAGGTGAGGATTTGGAGGTTGCGGATTTTTATCGTTGTGAATCATTCTATTAGTGCTGATCGAGCAGATTCATCCAAATTAAAGATAGCCGAACTAGTGTGCAGTGAGGTCTTCAACACGGCAGTCGTTATACTTTTGTGAATCGGAGGGAGTTCCTACGGCACAAGTCTACCAAGGCGCCATCCTGAAGAGCCGAGCGCGAACCAACGATTTTGCATGTAACATCGAGCAGCATTTTTACAACTTCGTTTTTTGTACCCGAAAATTTCATTATATAAGCATAGAACGATAAGTTGCAGAGAAAACGTTGTAGGTCAAATCGAATTTTTCAGCGAATTTCCATAGACGATTCAAAGTGCTCAAAGCCCTGGAGATAAATTTCTGATCAAGATAAAAAACACACAGTATTTCGGTTAGTAAGATAGGGCGGTACTTTTTATTTATCGGCTAATCAGTTTCTACCCATTGGGGACGAAGCGATTTCTCTTTTTTCAGTTTTTAGTAGTCATTCGGAAGCCCAAATCTCGACAATTTTGATGTTGCACTCTATCTCTGAAAAGGCCTATTTAATGTGTTGTTGCGTCCAAAATAACACTACGTTTCACGCTCGGCGTTTTTCGCTGGACAGAGCTTTCCTCTAGACTTCCAATTTTCGTAGAAAGCTTAAATCTTGCTGCTTTTAATGGTGTACTTGATTTGCTAAAAGTACTTCTTGGTGGGCTGTAGCAACCAAAAGATGATTGGGTTTCGCACTCGAAGCTAATTATATCGCGTCTCTCGAATCACTCTGCGTTCAGGAATCTCAAAGCGGTCTAGGAACGCAATTTCCCCTATTTATTTGGAAATCTGTTCTCCATCCATAGAAGTTTTTTGGTTTTCCGTCTTAGAATTGCAGAATAAACGCCGCCCTGTCATTCTATAGGTGAGAGCCTTCTATTTTCACTTTAAATTGGCAAATAAACTTGCCTCCAAGCCTGAGCAGCCTGAGGCTGAGAGTGCGGAATGCAATCTTCTTTTCGATCTTCCAGCGCTCTATGAAGATCGGAGACCTTTACAAAGTCACATTTAGCTTTAAAGTCATCTGGTTATTCTATGAAATAACTACTCAAATCTATTGAAAGACCAACCACAAGTCTCAACCGGCTCGGTGCCCATTGCTGTAGATTTTGCGAAAATTATCCAAACACCGAAGCCGAGCAAAAAGTGCGCTCCGAGTGTGAAACCCAATCTTCTTTTGGCTGCTTCAAAGCAATAGGAAGTCCTTTTCAAAGACTAAGTGCCCCCTTGAGATCAGCAAAATTTAAACTTCCTAATGACTTCGAAAGTCAAATAGAAAAATCTGTCCAGCAAAAAGCGTCTCTTGTGAAAAACACTTTTTTTACTGTTACAACACAATGAAAAGGCCATTTTGGAAATGAAGAATATCATAAAACTTTCCGAGATCTATGTTGTCGAATGACGATTGAATCTCCTTGAAAAATATAGAAACGTGCTGTTTCCAAAGGGTTGAATTTGATTACCGATAACCGAGCAGTGCCGATACCCTTATCTATTGTGATAGGTTCGGAGATATAATAGTAGAGGCTATAAGCTGTGAGGGGTTTTTGGTAGTTGCTTTGTTTGATTACTCATTTTTTCTGGATAGTGATTGTTTCGATATTTGACAAAATTTGTAATCTACTGGTGGTGAGGATCCGATAGGTGTATTGGATGAGCAAAAGTTTTGTAACTCAAATCGTTCATTCTCTGAAACGTTAGGTTAGATAAAACGACAGATTAGAAGTCTGGAATTACATCTGAGAATGTGCCTCGCAAAAGTCAAGCTCTGTAGAATTGATGAATCTTGTTCCAGTCAACAAAGTTTACATCAACGAGAAATCTGTTGCCTTGAAGTTAAAAAACAATCATTCTTTTCCCTTGCGAAATCGAAGTACATAGTCCATAATGTGTTATATTTGCTCATAATCTCATCATAAGTGTGCATAGTAGTCTCGGGAACCGACACGGTCATCATGATTGATTTGCATGTTCAGGTTTACCATGCCGACGAATTGATCATCTTAATCAGGTATTGGATATATATTGGTCATGGAGTAACTCGAATGTATCCGTAAATGTCACCAGCATAGTCTTCATTTATTACTGTCACGTACTGAACTACCCTATGAGGTCTTATAAATTCCTGTGTTTTTTCTACGTTTTCCACGGCTGGTCCGGAAGATTGGCGAATTTCCTACCCTAACCGCTAAATTTCCTATTCAGATACTCAGGGTTACATACACATGGAGCATATAGAGCCTGGTTTATACGTCACGAGTCACCTTGTTATCTTATGAACATCGTTAACTTTATTTGAGACTTGAGATTGATCTCGCATGCGTCGAAACTGTTGAGAAATTTCACTTTCCCATGACGTTTTGTGGATGGACGCCAAATTATCTCGACGAGATGGTGTCGCATTGCCGTAGTCATCTCTTCGCGCCAATGATGAACTTATGTGAAATGGTGAAGTATTCTTAGTTCTTTTGTACTCAAATATCTTATGAAGAATATTTCTCTAACTCAGCTGAATCAAGGACCAATTTTTGATGGATAAAAATTAGGCATAACACGTGTTTGCCTCTCTCGGTGTTCATAGTTCAGTTCTATAGCAAATTGAGTATAACACGATAGAAGAGCTTGTAGACGACGGTCGGAAGGAAGATGGGCGATATTTGTCGACGTCGTGAAAGCCTCTCAGCAAGAACAATTGGGTCCTGCTTGTTTTCATTATTTGGTCGCTATAAATCTGAAAGCAGCGCGTGAAATACGATCTATTTCTTCGATTAAAGCTGCGAAAAATCGAGTGCTCTACGGTGTTTCACTCGAAAAGATGACGAGCCAGTACGTCGAACTTCTGAACGGACATGTTGAAACCGCCTATTTTTGCATGTTTGAAATATAGAAATGTACTTTGAAGGAGTTATCGTATAGGCCCTCTTTGATTATCATTATTGTCCTTATGCATTTTTGACTCTTCCGTTTAAGCACCAGCTAGCAATTTTGGTTTATTTCAGTTTTCCTAAGCCAGGTCTTCACACTTCCACAGCTTCAGCCGGAACGGTCCTTTTTCCTCAATGTGTTTTTACTGCTTCCCTGGAAAACTTTGGAGATGTAGATGTACGTTAGTGAATTTCTGCGGTGATTCCACTTCAGCTTATCAACTCGATTCTTTCTGAGGGCTGACACTTGTCAATAATTTTCGAACTGTCACCTTCTTTGTCGTCATCACAAGGATCTTGAATAGGCCGTTCACGATTTGAAAGATATTCTAACAAAAGTCACCAAATATCTGAACAAAATCCAGATTGGAATGGTTTTGCAACTCAATTATTTGAAATTTTTCCGTCTCCCTTTCTTACAGGAGTAAGGATTTTGCTAAAAGTCTGCAGCTGTCCAATTTCATGTAAAACTTCACGACAACAGCGATACCGCTGAGACAAAAGCTCCCATTTTTTCTAATGATATGATGTACTTCGTTATGATACTATACATTCAGAAACATACATATCCCTGACCAGTAAGAGAGCTTCGGTAACCTAACCACAAATACTTATACCTGTCTCTTTTGGAAACGTAATGAAGCATGTTCTTTTCGTCTTAAGTCTACTCTGTTGTGCTTCACTTCCATTCATCCTTCAAAATACCTGTATTCCATTATTTAATTACACGTTACTCATCAAAAAGAGTAGGTCTAGCTTAACCTGACAATATCGCTTTGGTGTGCTATTCGTGAATGAACATACTCAAACTATTAGCAAGGCTATGGACTTGAATCCCATACTGTGCTTTTATGTTTATTCAATTCTACGTTATTCGGTAACTCGCGATCATAATTAGAATCGTGAACTAATTAATGACAACATAAGTCTATTTTGGTACGTTTACAAGCGTAAATAATATTCGGTTTACACGTGTTGAGTGAATTACAGCTATGAACTTTAAAACGAGGAGAAATGAACTATGTGTACTTCAACAGTGAACTGATTTAATTGGATCAAAGCAATCAGAATGTAGAGACCATGGCCAATAGAATACAAGTGCTTCCTGCTCCGAGGCGTTGGAAGTTTGATTTATGGGAACTCATGGAATACATTTTGCCTCGTGTTTTTTCTTTTGTCGAAGCTCGTTTATCGAGCACTGTGCAATTAGTAGAGTGCAAATTCGCCCAGTGAGACTCAATGGTGACCGCTCTCTCCCCCTCCCTCTTTCTCAAATGTATCGCTAATGTTTGTGGGGGCTCCTTTGCATTGAAAATCCGAAAAGCATTACTCTACTAAATTTTCAAACTTTAATTCATGATAGAGGGCGTCGTGGCCGAGTGGTTGTTATGTTGGTCACGCTGCACGTGGAGCCGAGCTCCATCCTCCACTTCTCTCTGGCAGTCAACAATAACGTCCTATGGAACACCACAGCAAGGCTATCCTCAAGATTGCAAGGAGATCCGCTCAAGCAGTATTCTACGCCGTTCAAGAAGAAGACGAAAAACGAACTGAATGCTAGAAGTACTAGGATCCGCACAGTGAAAAAAAAAAGCCACTGTGATGACTAATCAAATAAAGTGCTAAAAAGTCCACGAGAACCTTGAGATGTCGATGCTACCTTAGAGAAGTGAAAGGACTTTATACTTTTAGTGCGACAGAACAAAATCTCTTCTATAGGCCTGTTGTATTGTCAACTCCTCAGATATCCTGAGTGTCAGCGAATTAGCTGTTTTTGAGAAGCCAGCATTATGATGAACTAGTTAACGATATTAGGCACAAATTGGTCAATGCCCAAACCTATGCTTCAACTGAGATTCTTCGTTATTCTTTTTTTCAAAAATGTTTATCGGCACATAATTCGACATGTTACAACGCTTACTATTGGTGACTTGAGTGATAATAAGTAACAGAAATCGCTCCCCTTTTTTTAATTCAAGGTAGATAAAAATCCTACAACCTAACAGCAACTGCGAAGAGAAAAAGACATTTTTTTGTCCTTGATGTTAGCGACCTTACGCGAAATTGGCATAATATCTCATTATGTTGAGTACCGCATTTCTAGATGAAGAGCCAGAGGCTAAACTCAATTTCCAGCTCATTCGGTTGCTCAAGTTTGATTTAAAAATTCTCCCCCATTGAGCCGAAATCGTATGTCTAAACACCCTAGTAACGTTTGATTCTTATGAAACCATAGGCCTCATGAGGTCACTGTTGGTACTGACACAGGGGGAGACCATCAGATGGCACTAGATTTTTTGATATGCCGATATTATTCCTTGATAATCACGCTATTTTCCTTCACAGAGAGACATTTCATTTCGTCCATTACTTCATATCTGGATAATTGCAATTCCAGCGACTTACATAATGATACTTTTGAAAAATTGTAATGAAGATGACCCTCTATACCATGCCTCATGTTGGTCGCACAATTATGTTATAACGTAAAATCATACTCAGTAATAGAAGCGCAGAACGAACTTGTCTATAGAGGAGTGTGGACGATCCGCTTACGCTATCTACTAAGCTTTTCACTCTTTAAACAAACACAATGCCCTGCACTATAGTTGTGCTAACACCATTTGTTTTGCTTGTGTTTGATTTCCTGGATTCCTGCTGATGAACCTCTCAAAGTTGACATTCGCTAAAAATTACTAGGAAAGCTACATAAGCTTATTCTTCCCCTATATTTCAAACGAAATAAATATCGTTATGAAAAGAAGCGCTAGTTAGCTTGCAATCGCTTGTATGACCGTCTATACGCAACTTAGAACTACATAAAATACCACAATAGTAAAGACGGTGATTGCACTAGTTCGCAAAAAGTTTACCTAATCTCTTGTAAAGCCTGCAGAGACAAATATGTTGGTGAGTATGGGTAAGCCACTCTGAGTGTGTATGGGAAGTATCTCGACGAACTCAAAGCTAAACCAAAAAACCCCTCAAGATAGAAAACAGGAACATAGCGGGAAGAATATAGAACCTTAGCATAAGATTCTCGAAGCATTGTGGATAGATTCCATGGATCTAAGCATAAAGGTAAGAAGTAATGCCTCGTCATCATGCATGATTTTAACAGTGTGTAAGGCAGATTTATCTTGATGTGAGGGTTCCACTGGCAGTTCGTGTGAACTCTACGCTGTTGGTCACAACTTGGAGAACTCAGTTTGAGACTCATAAAAAGCGGTAAAGTGTCCGAAAATTGTTTGCTTCAAATGTAACTGGGATCTAAGTTTAGTGGTCATTTGTGTTCGTGTTGTGGAGGTAACTGGGTGATTGGATTGTAGTCGACCTGATCTTCCCAGACTCTGAAAAAGGCGAAATTTGCCGAAACGTCAGCTGTTGTAATAAATTCTATTCTAACAACCTCATGTTTGGCTGATCGAGAAGAAATTGTGAATTGTTGAACAGTGCCGAGTTAATAGACAGTCAGTTTTGGGAATTACTCAGGTTCGGATCGGGTTCACTACAATACGAATTATTCGAAAAGGCTTGCCAATGGAACGAGTAGAAGTCCTTTTTTCAAATCTTATCGCCATAAACGTTTTGGTATTCTTGAACTTCAAACCCATCAAATCTGTTCGAAATCTCACGGAAAAGTATCGGTTCTGCCAAGCAGTTGAAGTGGGAAGCAAGCACAAGTTGATTCAGGGATGCGATATCGCATTTATGGAACGAGCTGCAGACTACATAATCGAGCTACAGCGCTAATCAATCAAGTAACATTTTGTGAGTCAATGAATCATTTTGGAAAACGCCGGTAAACTCTCCATCCGTGTCGGGAATGTGTATAGGCTGCCCAGTTGCTCATGCTAGCTCAATAGATCCAAAAGAGCTCTTCATGAAAATGTGAACAATTGGTCGATAACCTTACTGCTACTTTTGGTGGCTCGTAGTACCCAGTCGTTAAGTGCTTCCATTCTCCAACGAATGCCGTTAAGACGCATGATGTGTTCGGCTCATCGAATTCACATCTTTGCCCACTCTACAGCGCTTTTGATTCTCGCCAAAATTAACGTGGATCAAAAGTCAAGATTACCCTTCTTCATTTGTATCTAAGGAGATGTTCCTCTAGCCGCATACTTCAATAACGTAATGAAGAGCCTTCGTTGCACTTCTATTCCGCTAAAAGCGCATCGTTCTAAAGTTAGAGGAGGAAACAGTTCGAAGTAGGAAAAAAATTGGCTGTGGGTGCCCCTTGTACTCTTCACTACGTCGTCTATACGCTTCAAGACAGCATAAATGGTTGGCAAATGATATGTGCAGGACTTCTGCCCAGTAAAATTTCTTTCTTTTTTAACTGATACACTATTAGTGAATAAATAACACTATCCTCGGATGCTGAGTGATCTGCTGAACTTAGAACCTCAGGTGGAAGTCGAATCCGTGTTTCGCCCATACGGGGGACACGGTCTGCCACTGTACCACACAGGACATCGTCTCGCCTACCACTTTTTCTCCGATATAGGGCATTGCAGCCGTCAGCAACCACCAGTCAACGGGGCGTGAATTACAATGATATATTGCCGGTCATCGCTGAAGTTATCAGACTTAGATAAAACCTCCAAGTGATAGGCAATATAGGCAGTGGTTCATGGAAAAAGGGGACTGATAGGATTCTGGTTGTGATAAAGTACTTACAATTGCGACTCAGTGATAGAACAATCGGATTTTATTGTCGTTTATTATGTCGAAAACCTCCATCAATAACGAGAGTGCAGATAGCGCAGTCGTTAGAGGTGCTCTGCAATACACACGGGGTCGATAATCGGGTTCGATCCCCCCTGATGGCTCACATAGCCCTCCCTCCCTCCCTCCGGGGCTAATGTATTAGTAGGGTATTAGACCTGTTTGGGAGAATAGTGGTACCGACTTAGTATATCGGTAGGTCACCGAGAGTCATTGAAAAGGCCATATATGCCTCAAACGATGCTTGCTGAACTCAGATGCATTTGCGCATCCCTTAGGGGTTATTCGAAGCTGAGAGCTTTATCCTTCATCCTTCTTATCCGTTCACACAGACACGTGCGAATGTCAGGTGCAGTACGACGAGTGGCTCGTTCGTGGTCTTAGCAAGAACTCCGCTAACCCCATAATGACCCTCGAAAGACCCCAACAGGCCCACCAAGGAGAGTTTGGGAAGAAGGGCACCTCGCCTCCCCCCCCCCACCTTGACGTCCACCAACCGGCCCCTGGAGCTAACAGGCTGCGATTGATCAACGCGCGCGCGCGGAGCCGCAGTCGATCGAGTGCGTGGGCGCAGACGGCTAGCGCAACGATAGAGCGCATAGTTCACTCGGCAGTTGTGCGATGTCGCAGAGATGAGCGGTCAGAGACGCAGACGTCACTGTGGGCGGGGCGCATGCCAGACCGCTCATATAGCGGTAGGAAGACCCGTGGATGCATGGCCTTCGAACGTCACTCGCCCAGGGCAGCGTCCCAATCGACTGCTGTCCATTCTCCTCTCGCCGTCCCCAAGTCTTCGCCCTCGTCGAAGCTGTGGAAATCCTGGACTTCCGGGCCACAGGACCGATCCAGCGATTGTTTTTTGTGCTGTTGCGTCACGATCCTGCTGCGTCATCACCGCCAACAATTCGCATGAGTCGAGGATTTGCAGTCCTCCGAGAATTTTCTGCGATTTTCGCTCCGTCAGTGAAATCAACATAATCTCTCACTCACCCCGACCCATCGGGGTTGTTTGTCCGTGCGCCCGTCTGGGTGACAGTTTCGTTGCCACTGACGTTCACTACTTCGATCGATCGATCGACGATGACGTCATTTCTCTTCGCTCTTTCCTGAAACGCGTCTAATTTTATCGATTTTTCATTTCATTTTGTCTCGATCTCCTACATGTCACTCTGTCTACTTTTGTGTTTACATCGCTCGCGAGCGGTGGGGCGACTATTTTCGTCGTGTTCTCATCGCGAAGGTCAATAAATCAATTCGTACATTTATTACAGGATCTCCTTGACACTTGGAAAACCCGTCTGCTTTTACTGGGAGTGCCAGTTGTGCATGTTCTTGCACCCAACAAACTCTTACAATACTGCAATTTTATGCTCGACAACCCTCAAGAAGGTAAGTGGTGTTACAAATGCTTGTAATATTTCCTTCGGTCCTAAAAGGGGAGCGGAGAGGGGCATGTAGCGTGGGAGATCCCCCACAGGGGTCTCCTTACGCGCAAAATCGTGACCCGCGCCTATCCACTCGTAGACGTTTTTCCGGTCGAGGCCAAATTAGCGCCATTTTATGTGAGGGATTTAATCTGCCTTCCTTTGAGCTCGTTTTCATGTAAGAAGTCTCTTAGGACTTGTGTGTATAGCGCAGTGGTTTGAGGTGCTCTGCGACAAACATGCGTGGATGTCGCTGGTTCAATCGCGCACCCAGCTCTCACCAGGCCCCTCTATCCCTCCGAGGCTGACGAATTGCTCGGAAGTTGTTTAGGGAAGACAGCGGTACTGAGTCGACACATTGGTAGGTCTCCGCGAGTCCTTGTAAAGAGACGAGATATGAGCTCAGTCACCTTCAACGATACTCGATGAAATCGAGCGCACAACACAGCGATTGCGATCTACGATGAGAGCTCTTGTCTGCCCAATGTTAAAAGAATGCGGTCTCAGTTGTGATGCTTATCGTTGTGCGCTTGTGGCGCAGTGGTTATACAAGTACTCTGCGGCGCACACGTGGTCGATGGTTCTATCCCACGCTTTCGAAGCGCAGCAAACGTTCCATTCCTCTGGGATTGGTGAATCACTACGGTCTGATAGGATAAGACCACTGGCTCGATATATCGTTAGGTCACTGTCAGTCATTATGAACGACCTAGATCTTTGTTCAATCACCTCTAACGGCGCTTGACGAACCCGGATGCTTAGAGAATTCTTGAAGGATTGTGATCTACAATGAGGACTTATTTTTAGCTCCGAGAAGTCCCCAGCTGATGTACTGCGCACCGTTGCAGGAATGCAAAAGTGTTACTTATCGTTGTGCGCTTGTGGCGCAGTGGTTACAGGTACTCTGCGCGCACACGTGGTCGATGGTTCCATCCCACGCTTTCGAATTGCAGCAAACGTTCCATTCCTCTGGGATCGGTGAATCACTACGGTGTGATAGGATAAGACCACTGGCTCGATATATCGTTAGGTCACTGCTAGTCATTGTGAGCGACCTAGATCTGTGTTCAATTACCTCTAACGGCGCTTGACGAACTCGAATGCTCAGAGAGTTCTTGAGGGTTGTGATCTACAACGAGGAGTTTTATTTTTAGTTTCGAGAAGCCTCCCAGCTGTGGTACTGCGCATCGTTGCAGGAATGCAAAAGTGTTACTTATCGTCGTGCGCATGTGAGTCAGTGGTTAGACGTGCTCTGCGGCACCTGCCTGGTCGATGGTTCCATCGCGCGGCCCAAGGCTCCAAGGTTCCATCTCTCCGGGCTTGGTGAATCACAGCCGGAGTTTTTCTGCTAGGATAGAACCTCTGACTGATGTATCAGTAGGTCTCCGCGAGTCATTGTAAGCGGGCTAGGTATGTGTTCAATCACCTCTATTGGCGCTTGAAGTCGAATGCTTGGCGCGTTCATCAAGGATTGCGAGCTACAACGACTGCTTTTATCTTGCTTGAGGAAGTCCCTCGGCCGATGTGTAACAAACCGTCATCATAATGAGTTCTCAATAACATTATCTTTTGATAGCGATATCGTGTGATATTCTGCTGTGAGAGACAGCACTTGAAAAGTGAGGTTTGAATCATTTCGGAAGTCGTATTGACTGTGCTGGGTCGATTTATGCTTAGCGATCTCACCACTGAAGGTAAGGACCAGCGTTTTTGGGTTTTTAATAGCTGCCACTCTACACTGGGGGCACCGTGGCCGAGTGGTTGTGATGCTCGTCGCGGCGCCCGTGGGGCTGAGCTTCGCCCTAACCCTTTGCGCCAGATAACTAGAACACTCTATGGAACAGCGCAGCCCGGCTATTCTCCAGAATGTAAGGAGACATGCTCGACCAGTATTCCACGTCATTCAAGAGGAAGACGAAAGCAGATCGAATGCTGGAAGTGCTGGGATCTGCCTGATTAAAACTGCGACGACGTGTTGGGTAAATAGATACATTAAGGAACTCTTCGTTGAGAGGACATCTGGCGCAGTGCTTGGAGGTGCTCTGCGGCACTCATGGTCGATAGTTCTATCCCGCGTTCAAGGCTTGACAAGCCTTTCATTCTTCTAGGCGAGGCGCTTTGTTGTCAGACTTGTCTGGGAAGACAGAAGCATTGGTTTGACACATTGTTAGATCATAGCGAGTCATTGTAAAGGCCAGATATGCATTCGGTCACCTCGAACGAAATTGAAAATTGAGAGCGAATGCATAGCGGATTCTCTGGAGGCTTGTCGACGCTGAGAAAGCTTTGTCTTTTTTTTCAGTCTTAATTATCAAAAAAAAAGCTGAATTCTGTCCACGGTGGATTTTCAGGGAGGTTGTCAAGGAAGAGAAAGAAACTGAAGACTAGCGAATCGTTAGCGTTCTTGTATCTCGACGCTGTCGTCTACGATACCACCGACATCGTATGCAATTTGAATCACGGCAAACCATTGCCTTTCGTCGACTTCTTCAATCATTCTAGTGACTATCGTGAGTTTTGCGATATCTCTATCACCCAACTGACTTCAGATGTCGCATCTGAGACTTGTTTTAGTTGAAACAACACATAAGATACAATGGCTCTGAATGTCAATCGTGCAGTGACCGACCCGTTCTACCGCTACAAAATGCCCAAATTACTTGCAAAGGTTAGTTAGTTGAACAGTATTGATGGTCGAAGAAGAAGTCCTATACTCTAGTGTCTAATTTCCCAAGTTCTAGGTGGAAGGGAAGGGCAATGGAATCAAAAACCGTTGTGGCGAATATGTCTGACATAGCTAAATCGCTTGAGCGCCCTCCTATGTGTGAGTTTAATTGTGCTGCTGAACATTACGCTATGAAATTTTTGATGAGAAGAATTTATCCATCTAAAAATGTTGGGTGAGCACAAATCCAATCCCAAGCGGAAGTCGCCTTTGTGAAGGGCGCTGCTACCACCACAATACCGAGGCCACTGCTTTGCTATCGCCCTTTCTTTAATATGAGCTATCATAACTCTTAGTGACCAAGTCAGCTAGTTTCATCGAATGAGCACGTATCGGCGTTTAAACCCATTTATGCTGACAGTTATTGAATATGTATAATATACACAATCTTTGATAACAAAGCGGTGCCTTCGATAGTGTAGTAGCAGGCGTCCCTGGCAAGGCTGAAGTCGAGTCAAACTCCTGCCTAGAGTTGGATTTTTGCTTCCTAAAAATTCTTAGGTGAATATTCTGAACATTCTACCACTAATAAAGCAGTAAAAAGATAGCAATCTATCCATAAAATAACCAGTATTCCTTCTTTAAGACCCGACGAAGTATTTCGGCTGCGAGTTAGGTGCTCAGACAAATTACGATGCGAGAAACGAGCGTTACATCGTCAATGGTGAGCATGATGCTGCAAAATTACAAGACATCTTGGACGGATTCATCAAGAAATTTGTTCTTTGTCCGGCTTGCGAGAATCCTGAAACGGCTTTGGTGAGCTTCTGCGTAGTTTTATTAATCCTCTAGAGGAGTTTGATTCAGCTAATGTGTCGATCTTCATAAACAAATCGACTTCTTGTCTAGTCTGTGCGTCGGAACCAGATTCACAGCAAATGCAAAGCTTGCGGTCACGCGTTCATCATCGACAGTCGTCATAAGTTGTCAACATATATTCTCAAAAATCCTCCAAAGATTGAAGTGGACCTTTGTAAGCTCTTTTTCTTTTTTTTAAGTAGTATTCGAGTGATGAGGGCAGAGCAGTTTTTCCTACATGCTCGTCTACTTAATGGGCGGCGCAATAGCAGCTATGGCATCTAGACCTCAGTAATCCAAGATTAACGATAGCCTCAATTTCCTCTCTAACCTAGTTTTCATATTTTAGCTAAAGAAAAGCAGCAGAATGGAAATGGATATGTGAAGGAGGACGAGATAGGAGGATTGGATGCTAATGGAGATCGGGTACAGTCTTAACTTATATTGCCAATATTTCCATTGAGAATCAAGAAATTTAGAAAAATGTTGCTAATATTCTTTTCCACGGAGTTTACTTTCAACTCTAATAGTGTTTTAATAGGAAATTAATTAGGCGTGAGTAGGAATATATGTGTTTCGATCCGGACATGTTCCAGAATAGTTCGAACGACGACGATGATGACGATTGGGCACCGGATGAAGAAGAAGCACCGAATACAAAACTTGCAGCTGGGATAGGAAAGCTAGTACTGGACAAGGATCTGGACAAGAGCATCGAGGAGCGCCTAGACATGCTTCATCGTTTCTTCCTTGAGGCGAAAACCAAAGGAACAATTGGAGATGGGAAGGTCCGTTGATAGGTTATGGGATTAGAAAAGTCTGTATTCTTGCGATAGAGAAGTTCCTATCCAGGCGTTAGCCGACGAAGCCGAACGTCTTGAGCTCAAACAAAAAGCGCCGCTACTTTTGGTTGATGTACTTCTCGATCAAGACGTAATCAAGGATGGAATGGCACAACTGAAGAACAACAGGAGGGTATTGCTAAGATTCACGCTCGGGGATAAAAAGGTAGTTGGCTTTTTTTCTTTGAAATTGGGCGATCTAATAACTCATATTTCCGCATTGTTTTAAGGCGCAACGTTATCTTCTGGGTGGAATAGAACAACTTATCATCAAACATGAAGCGGTTTTGCTACCGAAGGCAGCCCATATAATCAAAGCTCTTTACGACAACGACATTTGTGAAGAAGAAGCAATTCTTGCATGGGGAGAGAAGGTAAATTACAGATATCATTCCGAAGTTTTAGTTTAGAGTATGTGAAAAAATCCACACTGTTCCTTTGTAGGCCAAAACTCAAGGTTGATTTAATACTGTCTATTCGAGCAGCTGACGTTTCGGCGTTCTCTCTTTTTTTCAGAGCCTGGCACGATCAGGTTGCCCACAATCCAGACAGTTAATCTCCTACATTACGAATTATATTATATCAGCCACGAGTTTTGGACATACAAAGAGAAAAAGTATTAGTGTTGAACAATGCCAATGTTAGTAGATAGGTAGGGGGTGAGAATAACTACAAAATGTGGGGAAATGTTGAGGTTTCAACAAGAGCGCAAATTCTCCAAAAGCTCAGATTTCCTATGTGATTTGCGAGTCATGTAATATTTGTAATCTGTATAATTACTCCTCAGTTTTTTTTTGGACTAATAGACATTTATTCAGCCTTCTTCGAAATATGTAACAAAGACGCAATCCAAAAAGATTATCCAGAAGTGCGAAGCTGTGTTGACGTGGCTCAAAGAAGCAGAGGAAAGAGGATGATGACGACGAGTCTGACGATGATATCGACGTATGTATTGCGATTTAGTTTTACTTTTTTATTAAGCCATGTTATACACGTTTCATATCCGATGATGTCGAATAATATAGAACTTCAAACCGTGGACAAGAATCGAACCGACATTTTGACTTTTTCCCCACCATTCTTGTAGCGCAGAAAGAGTGCTAGCGGAAGAGGATTCTTGTTATTGTATTTGGTTAGCACGCGCCTTCGGTAAGGTTGAAATGCGGGTCGATTACGTCTGCGGTTCAAAGTTTTGCATTCACTCGATATCATCGATTATATCAGGTCATATAATTCTTCACACTGGAGCGTTGAACACGAAATTTATCAACATTATGCTTCTATGTTCTATTGATTATCGCACGACCACCATCAAAATCGTGGGGCAACTCTTAGACAGTCCAAGTCGGATCCTCTTCAGTTGTTTCGACAAAGGCCTCTTAATCATTTCGCATGGACATCCGGAGTACTTTAAGCTGCTCTTTAAGTAGGTGTTGCCTGCGCGAAACTTAGTAAGAAACCGAAACGATGTTTTTCTGGATACAAGTCCTCGAGCTTTGCACGGTTGATGATTTCAAAGGTGGCCTGTGCATCGCGTCCCAATTCGTACTCGTAGAGCAGCAAATTGCTATAAAGATTTCGTCGAGTAGCCGTGATGCGGTAAGGACAAGTTTGGTACTGAAAGAAAGCTCACAGAATTCTGCACAAAGCGGAACTGATTTTCTGGTCAAGAGATAGAAGAAAGTGTTCATGCTGAGGCGCATACTTGAAATTATGTTTATATTCTAGTGCCAAAATTTATGAGGAGACTTAATATGTAATTGCAACATATACCACCACTAAAAGTAGATAATGAAAAAAGTTTTTGTTATTATACTTTTTATAGTTCGACGACCGTAATCAGAAGACAAGTGTCTACGCCGAAAAAGCGAAGGCTGAAGCAGCGAAAGCGGCGGAGATCAAAGTGAAGGGTGACGATGGTGTGGAGATTGATATCGATGATATTTGAAAGTGGTGGATTTGCTGTCAATTGTTTCATAGAAGATGTACTCACTGGTTGTGTACGTTATTACTCGTACTTGAATTCAACTAACTTTTTCTGTATTGACCCTTTTTCTTTTTCTTTTCGAGAACGGCCTTCGAACTGATTTTTCTTTCCTGTATTATTTTCCGCTGTACCATTTGTCCTGTATTCGTGGTGTATTTCCTTATTGGCTTCCTTCCCCATTCGGTGGTGTTTTATTGATGAGAAGACCCGTTTGCTCTCTGTCTGTCCCTTTGCTTCTGTCGGTAGATCGCCCTGCAGTACTGTGCTCTTGTATAATGAAGTGTTTCAGTAATGATTCTTTCGGTGGTTTTTCTTCGATAGTCGATTAAATACGTGAGTTTTGCGGAGAGGGTATCACACATGTAGACATACAAATCCAAAATATACAATCATGAGAAATCGGATGGGAACAGGTGGTCAGCTGTATTTATCAGAGCGTACAATAGCACACAAGGATATAATTGGTTTGACACCGAATGTCAACGGCGGGTGAGATCAGGCAGTACGTTAACGCCTTGGGGAACCGTGGGCGAGCCGCGTCTCTAACCTCCAGCTTGGGACGAAGGGAGTGTAATATTGTATCATTTAGAATGTAGTATTGTTGTTGCTTTCCTACTTGGGACAGTATAGTACATTTACATAAAAGGATGAAGTATAAAGCGCTCGGCGTTGATCAATCCCCGAGAGATGCGCCATGCATTCGTCTCCAAATTTTTTACATTCGTTTGAAGTGAGCGAATGCATATCTGGCCTTTACAATGACTCGCAGTGGCCTCCCGCTGAGCCGAGTCAGTGCTGCTTATCCTCCCAAGCAAGCCTGCGGCCAGTCCGCTAACAGCTTACCAGTCCCGGAAGGATGGATGGTTTGGTGAGTCACGAGCCCGAGGTCGAAACATCGACCGTGTATGTGACGCAGAGCGCCTCTTACCCACTGCGCTCATATTTTCATATATTATAGTATAGGAAAATAACAGCAGTGACAGAATTGAAAGCAACATAATGATACAGTCAATGTTTTTCACGCTGGAGGTTAAAGATACAGAAGAAGTGGATCCACGGTCTTGAAGGGGTCGACATCTGTAGCTTTCGTCATCTGGCTTCCTAGCGGATATTGGTAGAGTTTACATTTCAATATGCTTGAAAATCATTTTTTGAGCCACGCATGTCAGTGGTCTGTCAAATAGGGCTGACTTATAGAACCGATACACGTGTTTCGATCTTGCGATCTCGTCAGTCGGGCAGTTACCCTCTCTCGTCTTTTGCTAATTCTCTGTGGATGCTCCAGTCCCCACACTAAGAGTTAGCGACGACGAACGCTTTACACTCTATGTCCAGTAAAAAAACTCACCAAACACAGAGTGTTTGTACATTCGAATGCTCGTGGCTAGTATATTCAATATATCATAACTTTCGTTTCGGAGTGTTTTCTTAAGACCACAGCTCAAAATTCAATATGCCTGGTAATCATTTTTTGAGCCACGCATATCACAAAAAAAATGATTATCAGGCATATTGAAATTTGGAGCTGTGGTCTTAAGAAACACTCGAAACGAAAAAGTTTACATTGTTTTTTCGTCCATGCCATTAATACCAATTGCGAGTCTCCTGTAAGCGGTTCTCCAAGGAGAATGCGCAATGAAGTCGGTGATCTTGGTGTTAGGTGTTGTGTGTGTCAAGGGACGATTGCTGGCGGCTCTGAACGGTGTTCCGGTCGTATCCTCTAAGTTCGATTTCTTTCGTGCTACGATGGACCGCAGCAGTCTTGATCTTTGATCTTCGAGCTGCTCGTCATACCGAGACGGGTATTGTCTTCTTGCGAGCGTGTTGTATAACGTTGACAGCTTTCTGTACTGCTTGCAGAACAGCCAGATATCCACTAAAGCCTTGCGGGAGGGACTTCGAAAGTCATAAAGGATAATGGATAAAGAGTTCTTTTCGGTTACGATTGAGCAAATGAATATTGGACCACATTCGCAATACAAGACTTCTTCATAGAAGTGTTAGTAATCATTCGAAAGCTTGGCTCTCATTCTAAAGCCCTGCATGACCGGTTTTTCAAGCGCCCTTCCATGATGCTGTGAAATTCGAAGTAAAATTATGTTTCACGCTACCGCGCATTTTCTCATTTCCCTTGTATTTTGCTGGACAAAACTTCTTGTTTAGACTGCTAGTACTCTCTTGATAGCACAAGCCTTGAAGAACTCAGAAATGTGTTTGCTTTTTAGTAAATCTCTTTTGATAGGCTGTAGGAGAAAGAATACATCTGTGTTCTACACCTCGTCAAGCAGAGCTTTTCTTATAGGCTACCAGTAATCACTCGATAGCGTAAGATTCAAGGATCCTAACACTATGCTTATTTTCTGGAAAGATCGTTTCTCTGCAGTGTAGCAGGGAAGATAAGATTGATTCGCATACGCAATCATGTGTTCTTTGGCCAATTCACGGGCCGCAGGCAGGGGCTGGCGCGATTATTGATCGGTTTTCTTGCGTGAAAGTGCGATGTCTGTTGATCAATTGGGAATTTCTTCATCGCTCTGAAAAGATCTCCAGAATAAACGATTGACTCGGATACTGCGAGATTTTCCTACACGTTCGTGTGCTTTTCATGCTGCCAGCGAAGTAATAGCTGATTTGCACGGTTAATGTGAAACGTAATTTTATTTTGAATCTAAAAGCGTTGTAAGAGGGTCTTTTTGAAAATCGGCCGCATACGGCTCTAGCCAAAGATCTAAGCTTTCCAATGATTACTAACACTCCTATGAAAAATTCTTTTGCAGCGAATGACCGTCAAATATTCATTTGTTCCCGTGTAACCGAAAAGAACCGGATAAGCTCTCGGTGTTGATCAATCCCTAAAGGATGCGCTATGCATTCGTTTTCAATTAGCTTCGTTTGAAATGATTGAAGAACGTATGTGGCTTTTACAATGACTTGCGGTAGTCCACCGATGTGTCAAGTCAGTGTTGCTTATCATTCTAGACAAGTCTAACATCAGTTTTGCCGATCCCATGGGATGGAAGGCTTGGTGAACAAGAGCACGATATCGAACCATCGACCACTACTGCAATGCAGCACACATCTAACCACTGCGCCACATCCGCTCTATTGAGAGTCATAGGATGGAACAAAGAGAATGAGCTTCTACAGTTCGCTGAGGCATGTATGAAGCGTTCAGCCATGTTCTTTTTGTTGATCGTGGTTGGATTTCCGGAAAATACTCCCCGTTTCCCATAAATATCGTCACAATAAGTTAGATTCACACGTGGGCAGTAGTGCAGTGGTTGGAGGTGCTCTGGACACACAAGTCGATGTTTCGATTCCGTGCTCAGGGCTCACTCCAGGCCTTCCATTCCCCCCTCGAGATCGGTGAAGTGGTATCGGACTTGTCAGGGAGAGCAACAGCGCTGACTTCTCAGGCGATGCTAAGTGAATCCGCATGGTACATCTCTCAGGAATTGTCCAGCACTGAGAGCTCTGTACTAATTTATTTATTAATAAATGTCCTGTTCGAGTCGGTTCTTATTTATTTCGATTAGCTAGTCGATGTGAGGGGGTTAATGAATTTGTTAGTAAAACGACGATAATCGATGCGTTTAACTGCTTTCTAGCGGTGGGATGATGATACAAAATGTAGCCAATGATGCGAAGTGATGTGCAGAACTTTTGGCGTCAGAACGGAAATCGAACCCGTATTCCACGCTTTCCGGGTGCGCGTGCTAACCCGTTGCTCTACCGACATCTGTTTTAGAGCACCCACAATTTTGAAACGTTTTCTCGACCCCCCTAGCATGAGATCTCTGTAGGAATCAAAAGAAACCCTGGATTGCAGTTCATCACCTTAGAACTGTTTTTAAAATCGCTATAGACAATTCAGTGTAGTCTCCATGATGTGAGGCTTAAAGCCTTACCGGGATGTTATGTTAGTGGCATAATTACGTTTTTCGGCGGTGGTCACCCGCCCTCATCGGTGAGCCGACGCTCCACACTGAGCTCTTGGGTGCAGATGGTTTAGGGAGGCCAGCTGCAGCATTCATTCAATGCGCTCCGCACCCTTGCTAGTAAAGTAGCCTTCAGCGTGAGAAGTGTTGGCGCGTAATTGGGGCCAGCGCATGAAGAGGGTTACACCGCCGAAACGTTTACCGTAAGCCAGTGACGTTGTGACCTCGGTAAAGGCTTCAAAACGTCCTCATAGCGCTATATTGATATTCATTTTCACTCCACTCGCTTTCGTTCATACGATGGAAGTCCTTCTGGAATAAGAGAGACTGTTTGGGTTTGAAGATTTTTGGCTTTCTTTGTATGAATCACGTCGAATACTAATTAGAGTTAGACTCCTAGCCTTCTCTGGGTCTTCAATTAAACCGGTTTCGCCCAACAGCTTTTGGTATATTGGAGGTAATGCATGACGAGTTCTGCTTTCCAGTTCTCTTATACAGTCGGAAGAAGGGGGAGGTTTTGTTGGCTCCTAAAGCCAGGGTTTTCTCTTGAAGGAGGGCAGCCGTTGGTGTACTAAGGATGTTGTCATTGAATGGGAGCCATGAATGTGCGCCCTTTTTTGTGTTTGCTTTAGAGCTTCCACTCCCGTAGCCAACTACAGTTTCCGAGAGACATCGGAATGACTTCTGTCCTGTTTGATAGTTGCTCATAGCTACAAGCCGTTTATTACCGGGGAATTTGGGTGAGTTTTATTACCGCTTTCGTTAATTATCTAAATCGATTTTTATAGCCAGATCTGGCGTGATGGTTGTTTTTTCGCCCAATGTCTTTTCGCTTCTTGTTAAGGATTTTCTTGGTTGATAGTGCTTTGTAGATCGCCGTTTAGGAGATTGGGTGATATATCGGACTGAGATAGTCTTGATTCCCACCTTTACACGTTGATTCTCTTTATATTCGAGTGGTTATTCATCGTGATCTCGAAAAGCAAGCCTAGGAGAAGTTCGCTCACATATTTAGGTCGACCCTTGTCTGTTCCACGAGCTACGCAGCTCTTCCTTCGACAATGACATCAGATTGTGGCTGATACGGCATAATTTTGTCAAATGGTGCATCGTTAAGTGTTTCCCTTAGAATGGCATGAAAGCTTTGGCGTTGGAAAGGGATTTTTCGGAAGTGAAAACGAGTGTATAAGTCAGTGTTTGTCCGTTCATCACAGTTTATTCTGAATGTTATCCGGAGAGTTTATCGAATGGTATACAAAACAATTCGACATTAGATGGGAGGTGAACCCGCTTGTCACCCGTATACTGGAGGCGGCG
>JAHQIW010001043.1:0-39456 GCA_019055375.1 Parelaphostrongylus tenuis
TGATTCTCGAGCTTTTATGAGAACACACCGTAGAGGCTTCTACGTTATGAAATGAACGCTTCTGAAAAAGCATCGAATACCTCAAATCACTTATTCCGCAGCCCTCAACGAGGTTTTTGCACCCTTAGCTTTCTATTCTTATAGCTTTCTATATTGATAAGGTTATTTCTATATCTTTTGCTCATTATTATTCATTTGCCAGTTCCGATTTAGCTACATTTTCAACCTCTTTGAATTACCTGCTCGATTACCTTTTATCCAGTAGATGGCATCATTAAACCGGTTTATTTACTTAATCCGCAACTGTTTTAGCTCTTTTCCATTGTTTCGATGTCTTTGAGTTCATTACATTCATTAAAATTGCACGATCCATTAAGCTAGGTATTCAGTCATATTTTTTAAGCAATAGGCCGCTCCAGGATGTTCACTACGAATTTCGATTCTATGGTCGTGGCACCAGATGAAAAATCGTTGTGTAAATTGCGTCCACTGATAGAGAAGATATATATATCCATCTTCCATCGTCAGACCTCAGATGAGTCTCAATACTCCGTAAGTAACATTGCATCATTTTTAATCTTGGTAACTATCAAATAACACAAATAGGCAGTGAAAAACAGTCTATTTCTTCTTATCATTCCTATAACCCTGCAGGCTGTTACCACAGAACTGAAACAACATCACACATTTTCGTCATCTTTTAGGAGAAGGTGTCTTATCGTTGCTGATTAAAATCCGTCTTGGGGATTATTATACTCCCTGGAGGTTTGCCCAGCTCTTATTTTGAACTGCCTTCCATGTACTCTCTAAAATTTGAGAGGAGTCTATTGCATCAGCCTACATGGCAAAACAATCCTTATACACGTGAAAATATTCATCCATGAGGATCAATACGCATTCGCAGATCTGTGAACTGAACTTAATAAAATACAGAGCTTATTTTTCAACTTGAATATTAGGCCATATTTGCGTAATGTCAAAAGTGTTTACGACGAGAAATAATTAATATGGAGATCGAGCTATAAGGAAATATTCTCCCATCTGGATAAGCTGTAATCGGAAATGGGAGTGCGAGCCAGTCATTGCACTGCTCCACGAGCTGGTCTACAATTGTTTTCGAAGCTGAAATCTTACAAGAAATGCATTAAACCGATGATACTGTCAGTTTAAAAAACCCTAAACGTCCTGCGTGAAAGATTCAGTGCTCCTGTGTTCATTGAATCCATCTCAGTGTCTGTAGAATAGTTGAGTTGCGACGCAAATGTGCTTTGCACTTTATCTGCCGCTCTTCCCACCAAAAACATTATTTTTTCGTTTTCTATCAGACTGAGTGAATTCAACTAGATATCTTCAGAAAACGGTGACTGCCTACCGCTGTGGGGCATGCTTTGCAGAGTTCGAAACAAGAGCAGAGTGCACCTTGCATAGGTAAGATTGGATGTTTTTCAGTAGAATAATTAGCTCTAAAAATTTTTGAGTTATAAGAAGGGATGAACCATGATTCAGGAAGCACAGACATCGTATTGAAAGACGACATTCGTGCCATGAGATATCGTGACATGAAGGTTTTCCTACGATAAATTTTCACATCTGTGAGAAGTAGCATTGTAATTAGTGCGTTTCTCTACATGTGTGGCATTACATAAATCTGTGAGTAAACGATTTAGATGTTAAGAAGGCTATTACAGGATAATACGGATAAAGCTCATATCGAGCAATGGAATGAACTGTAAGGAAAGTGTATAACTTAAGTAAACTATACAGCTAACACGATAAAATGAAAATTTACAGAGGAGATGGCCTAATGATTGCTCCTCACCCATCATTTCCTTTGATCCATATCACAGTTCAATCACTGTACGGACCCTACTACTAGCAATGCACTCGTCTTTTCACGTTCATGGCTTGATTGAGGATTTATTTTGAGCGCCGTAGAAGATTAGTGGTCGAGCAGATCCTTTGGGGTCTCGAGAACAGTCAGACATCCCTTCCCTCTTCATCCCCACTCAGTGATTGCAATCAATCATACAATCCTGGAAAATCTTCAACAAATTCGATAGTAGTGGAGCAAGCGCTCTGTTCACTTCAAACTCTCTAGATCCCGAATAAAACAAATTTCTCCTATTAGCCTTGCTTTTAAATATTGCTTCCGATTATTGCCTTAGTATTGCACCCATTGAGCGCATGTGGCACAGTGGTTAGAGGTGCCCTGCGTCGCACACGAGGTCAATGGTTCAATCTCGCGCTCATGGCTCACCAAGCCATCCATCCCTCCGGGGTCGGTAAATTGGTACCAGACAGATCTCAGACTTGTCTGGGAGGATAAGCAGCACTGACTCGGTTCAGCGGGAGGCCACCGCGAGTCATTGTAAAGGCCAGATGTGCATTCAATCACCTCAAACGAAGTTAAAAATTGAAGTTGAATGCATGGCGCATCCCCTCAAGGATTGATCAACGCCGAGAGCTTTATCCTTTATCCTTATTGCACCCATTTACAAAATAATTACTAAATTATCTAAGTATGAATCAAGAAGAAGTCACAGAGCAACGATGAGAGCGTTCACATACATGGCCTCTGAAATTGATCTCGTCTTTTGGGATAAGTAAGTAATACGCCACTCTAAGATTGGGAATTGATGTCTAACTCGATAGACTTAGTGGTACCTTTAGATGTGCAGCTTGGAGTAGCTCACACTCAACTACCAATTTGTCTTATAAGAAAACTCTTACGGGCTAGCTATATTTTTGGGGCATCTTGTCCAACAAAGATGCACCTTCAGATGTGCGTCTTGATCATCTGTTCTCACCACTTAGAATTTCCAAAACAAACTATGCGGTGAACTGGTTTATGCAGAAGATTCACACTATCCATAGCTTGATGACTTGAAGGCAAATATACAAGAAATCAAACACTGAATCCATATTGCATACAAAACTTCCAGCTAATCACGGAGCCATGAATATAGAGTGCCAAAAGTTTGGCAATTTCTAAAATATTCAACAATAACTCCTCATTCAACCGTTCCTTCGACCGAGATGTGATGCTATACTTATTTATACAATAATGCTGAACAATATCTAAAACTTTCAAACTCAGACGGGAATCACACCCGTTTTTAACCTTTTCCGGAGCTTGTGTTAAGCTGTTGCACTATCGAGGCTCCTGTTTTACCACTCTACGATACAAGATATCGATCTGTCAGCAATCAACTGTAACGGTTTGGCTTGGTAACCGAATACCGGATTTGAACTCAGTTAGATTGACAGACAATGGACATATGTAGAGCAAGAAATCTTTGATGGAAAACAAGTAGACAAAGAATTCTTATTGATTACATGTCTCCCATATCTGTCAGCATAACTGGGTTTAAATTTGATAATTGATTATGAGGCCAAATCATTGGCGCTTAGTTGCTGAAAGTTCCATACATTGTAGGGCAGAAAGAGTGAGCGTAGAATCGGAGCCTCGGCAGTGCATTTAGTTCGCACTTGGCTCCGTCAAGCTAAATATTTGGTTTCGATTTCCGCATGACGTTCCAAGTTTTGCATATAACTTAACGCTATTGGATATTTGTATATGTCATTCCTGCTACTATACAAGTGAAAAGTAGTTCGATGAAATTAGCGGAAATTAATATAATGATTAAATATCATTCCGTGGTGAAGATGTGAACAGTTCGCAAAATTGTTGGGAATTTACTGTATTCATGAACGATTTCACTCCCTATATGTCTAATTCGTTAACCCACTTTCCATCCTCTTTGAAACGAGCTAACATCAGAAGCATCGATACTTACAATTGATGAACAGTCGAAATATTGACAAGCGATCTCACAACTATTCGCAAAAAACATCGTGATCGTACATTTGATGTACAGAAATGGGAACTTTCCTATAAATCAAAATGCTGGAGGAATCATTACAATATTTCTAGATTAATAAGCTGACACGAGGTTGAGGTTTTAATAAAAGATGATTTCAGCAGGTTAGAGTTTGTATAAAGCTGCGTATTGCAGAAAATTTTATGATTGATTTGTAGTTGAAATACATTACTTGCGCGCCGTATTCAATCGGAATAGATGAATATTTAAGGCTGTAGAGTGCACCAATAAATTGCTTACTACTAGGTCAAGAAAAAAAATCCTCAACACCCGCAAAAATTTCAAATTTTTTGCCTGTTTCACACAGTATCGGCTAATGTAAATCCATGAGAACATTTCAGTAATATTTCCATGAGAAACTTCCACGCCAACTGTAGTTGCACTGCATCAAATTCTGATTGGCTTCTAGGAAAATCAAATGATGACGATGCACAGAATGGGCTCCGAGTTTTGATACGCTATTGGTGGAAATGACAACTTTCGACAAGAGATGCTGAGAAGGAGATCTGTGGTACCGAAGATGAAGGAACTGTGAGCCATGAAAATTGGGTCTACCTGGCCGATTAGTCGCGCTATCGAAACCGAACTCTACTGCGAGCAGCTGCATGGAGCTGTAATATTTCAAAGAGAAAGTATTCAAGCGCTGTAGAGGAGAAAGAGTGGTGTGCAATATGGGCGTCACTACTGGAACGGATAGAGCACGCGCTCCCGAAAAGAGTGAGGTGGGGTTTCAGTCGCGCCTGACGCGAAAGCTTTGCACATCACTCTGCATCATCGGGTATTTATTCGAAACATCATACCACAGCTAGAAGCAATTAAATTAAAAAAATATTCAGAAATGGATTCGTCGAAAGCGCGCTGTCTTAGCTAAGCAATGCCGAACTGTTTGATGAAGTCTACGGGTGGACTGGGGGGGAGACGAGGTCTTGCCGTACCCGGCCTACGGTCCCGATTCTGCGCTGTCCGAATAAGGTCTAATTTTGGCTCAACAGAACATCCTGCGCGCTCACCGATTCGAGAGCATTTGATCAAGTTCAAGATCCATGTCAGAAGTTTTTTGATTCAAAGCCCCCTTGGGCTAAGGAATAGTATTTCGAGCAGAGTCAGAAGCTTGCAGATTGTTATTAGCAGGTCTTGGATGATGATGGTCTTTATTTCAAAGAATGATTATTGCTGTTTTCAACTGAATTTGTGTAGAAACTTTGAATTTGCGACGGATGTTAAGAAACTTTTTCTTCAACTCAATACATTACTTATTGTTTTCTGAGCATCTACATAGAGGATGTTGTTTATTGTAGTGAAGTTCTTGACGAGCTCCACATGATACGAATACGTTTTTATAACATTAAACGTTTCCGCTGATGCGTCATCTTTGAGAGCGTTACAATCACGGAAGTACTCAGACATTAGCTACCTCCATCGATGTTTGAGAACTGGTTTTTCAAAAATCAATTCAGTCAGATGATTCAGTCGGCACTCACAATACTTGGCCGGCTCATGCACCTCAGACCTCCGCCACCTACCCCATGTTTGTGATCGCGAAGAACATACATCGATAGTGAAACACAGATGGACCGGTCATAGTGGTGAGAAGTTCAGACGGCAGATGAACGAAACGAACTGTTGAGTTGACTTCACGTGTGTGCACCACCCCCAATGCGAGCACCTACGTATTTGTCTAACGTGTTCGTAAGAATAATTAATCAGCTTCACTCTTAACTGCCGATAACAATCACGATGAACTTGCACGCATCTTGAGCCATTGATCTTGCACGCATTAGCATTTTCCCCTCCGCGTCATTCGTGCATCAGTAGCAAGCGATTCTGCTACCACAACAGCTCCAACCTGACGTGAATCTAAGCAATTTGTATACCAAAATGTTCATAAGAAATTGAGCAATTGGACGATGCCAAAATCATGGTGTTTCAATCACAAATAACTGAAAAATTTGGTATTTATTATTCTAGAGTCACAGCTTATGGAACGACTTTATAGTACCGACTTTTGCTAGATAGATCGATCAGAGAAAACAAGTCTTTAATAGCTTCGTGTAAGCTCAATCAACAAGGAATATAGTTGATAAGCAAGTTCAAATTTAGAGGAATTTGGTTATCAAATGTTGTAATGGAGCTGAGGCTAGCCATTACTCACACCGACTTCAGTAGGATGTTTTGTCGAATGAAAAACGAATATTATTGTTGGATAATAACTATCAGTGCAATCATCTGGTATAAAAGGAGAATAGAAGAGGGTGGTTCTCATTTGAACGGCGCTCGTCCTCCGAAGATCCGGCTCGGACAACCAAGACCACCTCGAGGACGAACGACGGTGAAGTATTGGCACGGATCAATCACCTCTGAAGAAGGAGACGCGCCGATACGTTAGACTAGTGGGTTTTTTTTTCAGTATCACCCTGTAGGAGCTTCAATCAACAAGCAATATATGATTGAAAATTAAGGTGTTTTGGCACTTTCAATGGATATAATTGGAAAAGAAGACATAGCTATTTATCACATGCTTCATACTGTACATAAGAAATTCGTCGATTGAAGCTCTCGCTTTGCGCTGTGCTTCATCGAGGAAGATAAGATTCACGCGCAACGGGCATGAAGACTTCACAAAGAATACCAGTGGTAGTGAGCGCCAACTTGAAATGTCACTCCCAAGAAGACGAAACACGCCGAAACGTTGGCCAGGTGAGGTTTTTCTAAGTATTTTGTGCTATAGACTCCAATCAACAAATAATATATGATTAATCAATAATTTCGAAGTTGAAGAAAAGTATTCTATCATAATTTTATTGCAAACTTTCGCATACTAACAAATACACCGACTTCATCAGCATGTTTTAATCAGTGAAAAAAATTATATCATTGGAAATCACTTTGAGCACCAACCATCTCATAAATAAAGTGCACTTCATTTAAGTGGGTGTTCTCATTTGAAGAAGATCCGAACCAACAACACACTAGAGACCATCGGTTCGGATCGGTCGACCTAAAGAAGACGAAGCGCGTCGATATGTTATCCAAGTGAGCTTTTCTTAACGACTTTGTCAGTCAACAAACAGCATGTGATTGCAAATCAGTGTGTTAACTTTATCATGGGCATTAACTGATTAGCAAAAGTAGCTTATTTAGCTAATTAGCTCACGCTCTATCCCGTACATGGAAAATTCGCCGAGGAAGTTCTTCACTTGACCTACACCCTAGCGAAGAAGGTTTGACTCACACGAAGCGAAGACGAAGATTTACTATAAAGAGAAACAACAGTGAACAGTCAACTCTAACTATCGGCTCTGAAGAAGACTAAACACGTCAAAACGTTATCCCAAAAAAGCTTTCTTATTAACCTCGTGCTACATGTTTAATCGAAAAAATTATGATTTACTGGTTATGTCGAGATTGAATGAAAATTGGTACTCAAAATCTAGATTTCAGTAAGCCTTCACTTAATATTTAACATCTGTAAAAACTCAATTTGTCACCGGTAGCTGAGTTTGATTTTAAGTCATTACGACGGATCGTGGTTATTGTGTGAATTAGATGAGTACGTCACATATGAAAGCAGAGTCATTTCAAATTACAAAAAGCTTCCAAATGCTATGCAGTGTGGTCGATTATTGAATAATAGTAAGCTATGGTAAAATAATGTACACATATAACTCCAAAGCGATAAATGAAAGAGTCTCTTGGAATGCTGTCTTTTTAACAATCTCTCATGCCTCTCAGTGCTAAATTTATTTGTTTTCAATTGCACAAACAGAATAAGATAAGCCCTTATCTAATCTTCATGGAGATTGCCGATTTTTTTGTATTTTCCAAGAAAAGAAGAAATGTGAGATCATGATTACGCCTGAGTCCTCTTTACGAGATAAAGCCAAGACGCATGACAAGATCATCCATATCTTTACTCGAACGTATCTGAGACCATGCTATTTGAAATTCTATATGATGTGGTAGAATTTTAGAGCCTTTCAGGGATCCGATGTGGCATTTCGAGTCATGTGTTATGGCGTCACTCGCATGGCTCATCAGTCAGCCGAGGTATGTTGAATTCAAAAGATAAGAAAAAGTTCATGAAAAATCACAAGTATATAAGAATATGACTATTACACTATATTCGATCTTTTCACACTCCCTTCTCTTATATAAAGCGATTATTAACCGCCAATGTTTACAGCCTTCCACAAAAGCCTAGGAAATGCTATCAGCCTCGGTATACCGGGCTTAGGGAAATAGGAGAAATATTCTTGAAAAACCAGAAATAAATGAAAAGAAAACTTTTCAAATCCTTTGCGTCTATTCAGCTTTTATTCTATTATTATGGCTACCTCGAACTTTGAAAAAATAAGGAGGAAATTTATAACAATCGTAAATAAATTAGAATGAAAGCGTTCCGCTCATCTCTTTTTTTTTAAAAGCTTGCTAACGGTAGCCGATTCGCAATATTATCGATATGTTAGAAAACAGTGTCAACCTTGACAAAAGCTGGGACCTTGATAAAAATTTACTTGAATTTTTTGCTTAACCTGCTTTTTGTGTCATGATGCCACAAATATACATTCACCTGAGAGTCTGAATGGTATGCACAGCATTCAACATTAAATGGAGATATATCCGCGTTTCATTCAGGCCGGGCTGAATGTCCGCACTACCACTACACCACCGATTCCACAGCTTTGCTACCACTTGTTCGCCTATATATCCTATCACAGTTGTCAACAATCAACCTTTAACCGATTTGGTCGGGTAAGCTCATTTCAGCATCGAGCGGTCAAGTTAATCGCTAGAGATCCAAAGAAGTCATACTGACCTATGGGGCATTTCGAACACTAGAGTTTTTTTACGGCACACGCATAAGAAGTGAAAATGCGAGGGAGATAACGTGGTAAATTAGGGGCCCAAGAGAGCAATATCAATTCAAATGATGTAATTTCACTAAAGAGAATCCTGTGAAGGTTTCGATGCTTTTTTTTATCCGAAAGAACGCCCATGTGTCAAGAAATGACCTATTTTTCAACAAGAAACGCGACATATTCCTAAAAATAAAAACGAGCAATTTTTCACCTGTCTTCTTATGAACGAAAGGAACCCTACATATTAGAGCAAGCGTAAGCAAATTGTATACTGAAATGTTTGCAAGAAAACTCACAACTGAACGATACCAAAATCATGCAATTTCACTGCAAATTATATTGAATATCAAAACGTTGCGAACTTTTTAGGCAACTTTTATATAAAGTGCTGTGAACTCCTGAACTGTGTCTTTCACTGGAATGCTGATCTAGTTTCACGAAAGCGCCTTTCCTTCATATACAGGTTTAAACTATGCTCGATCTCGACTGCAGTTGCCAGAAGGAAGCTTCATAATCTTAAAGAAACATCAACAGCTTCCTTGTGCAAATGGGCTATACCATAGTGTGATGCCAGTGGTCACTCAACATGCTCACCAGTGTAATCAATAGAAAGTCCGCATCTTTGGTCAATGGTTTCATGATAAGCCGAAAACAAATCATATAATCGCAGGATGACGCTTTTCTCTTGTGGTCATTGGAATTAAACTACAATCAAAGCTCATAAACCTTTCCTCACAGTTTGTCCTCGGTGCTCACGTGCACCAATTGTAAAAAAAAACCTTCTCTAACAGAACGATGTTTCATTAACGACTGCATCAATTTTATTGGCTGCTCAATTGCCGCATCGTTAAAAAATGTTTGAACGAAATTTTCTTCTACTGAAGATTTATGAAAGCATCGTCAGGGCCACAAAGACCTGCGCTGTCTTTGCAAAATGCAGTAAATATTCTTGGAAGTTTGTTGGTTGAGAGTGAAATTTTCTTTTCCTTATGTCTGGAGATGACCGTTCTGGGAATTTATGTGAGTCGCCACTGTTTGTGAGCCATTGACGATATCGGTTTCACAATAATACTGACTTACGGCACACCTTCGCTTTTAGCTGGGTCCCTCAATCATAACGATGATATAGCTCGCGGTTTGGAAGAACATGTGAGGAGCGATCCATGCTTTATGTGGTGATTTGACAGATAGGGAAATATTTTAGCCACAAAGATGATATAGCAAATCATTGAAAGAAAATTAAAATAACACTGAGGAAGATTGCACGCTTTTATATATCATTAATTAGGCAACTCAGTGTGATTGTATTAAGTAACTAAAAGAGCTAGTCAGGTGCGTATTCGGCTCGTCTTTACACGCGGTATTTTCGTCATTTGCTTCTTTGATGTTGTGGAGTTGTGGAATTTATCCATGGAAGTATTAAATTTATCTAAGGATTTGACTGCGGTTTATCGTTTTGCTACCTTTCGCTTCAAATATTGCATTCAAAATGAGGTTTACGTGATTTCCACTAGAACTTCTACAGGCAATCACCAGACATTATTTAATAAGGGGAAGTTTGTGATAGTGGCTTACATTTTTCAGAAAGACAGGGTCTTCTACGCACAGCTATGAATCCTTTAGTGTCGACCAATCACACATGGGCGGTCAAATAAGGAACTAATAATGGTTGATAATTAAGTGTTCTGACTTTATTTCGAATTATTTCAAGAGGCAACTCAACTACTATTCATTGTAGACTAAATTTTCCGCTTATCTCTACACGACCGTCGCTTGCTCCCATTACAGCATTTTCTTTATTCTCATCGTTGTTTTGCATTCCTCTCCACAAACATCTTCGAATTTATTTGTGGGTTGTGCGGTAACTTGAGAAAAGTTACATTTTTTCGTAGATCTCGTTGAATGCGGGTCGCCTTAATTCTGCTGGGATAACTCTACGAGAGTATTTCCAGGTTTTCAACACAGGCAGTCAAAATATATTTGTAAGCAACGAAATCCCTCTTAACGTTTCTAATACCAGTTTAACAGCTTGCAAAAGATGCGAGCCTTACCTTGCACGTGCCAGCATCAAAAGTGCGTGTTCATTATACAGAAGTGTCTTTTCACATTTCCCTTGAGTTTTCCACACACTGCATAGTCTATAGATATTCTACTTGCATTTTGATAGTTCTTTTGAGATACTAAACTACTGGACTAACATTATGCTATTATAAAAGATTAAATTGTTATCTAACCAGCGAACATGTGGACTACAATGAGCACTGACCACTCTGCTGCACACATTTAAAATTGTCCCAAGCTTCAGAAAAACCTGCACTATGGGTCATGTGTCGGCGGAGTTTGATCTATGGTGTATCACACAGAAATTGATAAACGTCTACCGCTTTATGCTTTATCTTTTTATCAAATATAAAGGATAAAGGATAAAGCTGTCAACTGTGATGTTCGCTCATGGACGCGTCATCTATTGACCTTCCTCTAGCATCTGTTGAGGTGATCGAATGCATATCCTGATATTTCATTGATTTGAGGTAGTCTGTCTGCTTATCAGGTCAGTGCTGCTATCCTCTCAGGCAAGCCTGGCACAAAGTCACCGGCCACTGGAGGTATGGAAGACTTGGTGAATGTTGGCTGCCAGAGTGAAACACCAAGCACTTATGTGCCACAGGACACCTCTAACCAATATTCCACATGCGCCCTTCTATTATATATATAGATACTATGTTAAGCGTGACTACTATTCACATAGATTAAAGCACGTTAACCACTTAGTTTTATTTTATATAAAGGATTTATTCCCTGTTAAGAAAATTTTCAGTACTTTTAGGAGGGACAGTCTGGGATATTAAGTTATCTGTAAGCAATCTGCGATAGAAACCGGTGAACTGATAAAGTCTGGCCTCTTACTACTCGCCGTTTTGCTGGTGTTATATTTGAACCAAAGTACATCGTAAGATAATTCAAGCATTCATATTACACCGATACTTCACGCGATTGGGAAGATTCTATACCCCGAGTATAGTGATGCACTACATTATTGGTTCAAATTCCTGACCAAAATCCTCTCTTTTGGACTGTATATATGATATATATATATATGTATATATATATGTATATGTATAAATGTATGTATATGTGCATATAGGTGTCTGTATGCATAGTACACATACGTGCATATATATGCCTAGTCCGAAAAGAAAAAAAACTACAACCAACGTTCATAAAAAGTCTTACGAACAGAATAAAGTTAATTTATACATCACTTGTATCACCTGTCGTACCGCTGATCGTCGAGTGGGTCGAGCGGGTACCAGAAACTCTTTCATTTTTCCCTATCACGTGCAAGAATAGCCCAGTGGGTCCTCTTCGCTCTAGGGATTCGCTGAGCATCATATCTTTCTTCTATAGCTTTCGTGAAGAAATGGAACCATCGAACAGAGTGGTTGTTTGTACTGTCGTGAAACTTCAGTGAGTCTGGTGATCGTGTGGATGTGGTCTACGGTGCTAAATCCTCTTTGGAACCCTGCTTGTTCGCACGGCTGTCCTTCGTCCATGTTCTTTCTATCGTGTTTAGGATGACTCGAGTAAAGAGTTTGTAGACAACGGACAGCAAGCAGATTGAGCGATAATTGCCTATGTCGTGAAGGTCTCCCTTTTTGAACAACATTGCAGTCTTGTTGCTGGTTTTCCATTGAATGGGAGCCTTGCATTCTGACAGGTCCCGAGTGAAGAGCCGAACCAGGGTGTTAATGAGAACTGTTAGCAGGTTCTTCATATGTTCTGGTCTAATCCTGTTTGGACCGAGTGTTGATCTGTTCTTTACCGACGATATAGCATGTCGGATTTCGGAAGGGAGGACCGGTGGAACGACATATTCGTCCTCTTTTGATTTGCATGACGGCAAGAGGACATGGCTAGCGAAGAGATTCGAGTGGTACTGGTGGATGATTTTCTCCATAGCCGTTCTCGAAGCTGTAAGTGTCCCGTCAGGGTATCGGAGTGCAATTATCTTGGTCTTATAAATGGCGAAGCCTCGCTGGTCTTTGTGAGTGCTCTTCCCAGCTTCTGCAGCTTCTGCCATAACTGCGGCTCTTCTCTTTGAGGTCTTCCTTTATCGCTTCTCTGCTGCTCTAATTGGATAGCAGTACTCTTTTTTTCGTACTAGTAGGCCATCAAAAGTCAACGTAGAGATTAAAATTATTTCAAATCACCGCTACTGGTTTCTGATAAATGCATCCACTGTGCATTTCCTACGGATTCATCGGCGTCAATAGTTTTCATTCATATAAGAGACCACAAAAAGTCTTTACTTCCGCATCATTCATATCAAATACACTTCTGTTCCATGGTGCGCCTTCAAAAGGTAGCGTATATTTCCAAACAGCTTGGCAATATAATCGCCTATACATTTGAAGTCGTAAGGGAAACAGCGGAGTTGCTAGCGATGTAGTACATCAAAAAAGAAAGAGCTGATTCGACTCCTTGCCCCGGCGCTTCCCTATAGTTCAGGTAAGACGCCATAATTTCGATCTGTCCATGTTTCCTAGGAGAGTTGAGACGCCCAGCATTCTACGACATTCATGAAGAAGATAAATACTTCAAGCAGTAGTTGAAACGGCAGCGAAACATTCGCAATATTTCTGGGCAGTGATACGACATAACAGAGCGAATGCAATAAGTACAGGATTCGCACAAGTGATGTGTTGACGGGTTATGTATTAAAGAGAAGTACTGAACTGCTCAAAATATTTTACAATACTGGTCGAAGAGGAGCGCTCGATGCAACGGTTAAAGATGTGCTATGCGACAGAATAAATATAGACGTGATTTCGTTTTTTGAGATGTATCTGTTCAAATTTTATACTCTTTTACTAAATAATTAAAGTGCCACCATAGTTGGTCAGAAGGTAGTTTATTATCGTCTCATGTCGATAACTTTACGGAATTTCATGCACTAGTTGGATCATAAAGTACTTCGCACGTGGATTGGATCCATTGCCCAAATTTTAAGTCATTCTCATCATTCTCCTCATCCTTATTCACGTAGCCATCATCGTATTATTCTGTGACGATCCTTGTACGATGAGTTTATTTTCGGATATTCCACGCGACCTGTATTCGATCTGTTACTCTACGACACTTGACAAAGCAATCAGGTGTTTCTGCGAAATAAACGAAGACAAAGTGGAAACAAGAGGGATGGTGATAGCTACAACTATACGGTTGAAATCGTAAGGTAAGTTATTGCAATCGTATAATTTAACAGCTTCCTTAACGTTAAATAACTATCGTTTTTTTTTCTTAACGCCATTACATTCTCTATACGTATATCTTAATACCAATAACTTTTTCATTATTTTTGTTTACACTTTTGCAACCAACTTTAATCTAGAAATCGGCGACTTCATGACGATTGTCTGCATCCACTAATGCGAAGACTTCGTCCCATCTAAAGAAGGCTTCAAAAAAAGAATGTGTATGACGGTGACAATGGTTATTACGACTACAGTTTTTATATTTCTCGCTTAATGAGGAAATTGCAATTGCATTAGGCAACTATCAACTTTTTTGTAAGCAAAATGCATACTACAGCATCAGTAATACTAATGGTAATATTTTTGGCATTCAAAAACAAGAATAAATACATAAAATACCCAAAGAAAATTAATACTGATTACAGAATGCTTGCTATTATAATGACATCACTACTACTGATAATACTTAACGCTAAGACTACGGGGAAACTCCAGCGTCATCGGACGGGTAGTAACCGCGGATTTGATTTGCCAATAATAGTTATTCAAATACGTGCTTGAAACGTGAGAGCTGACCAAAGCTCTACAGTATAGGATTGCAATAAGCTTGAGAAGTGGCTTCGTATAGACGCTAGTAGACAGTGATCATGTACGCTTGAGAACATTCCGATACATGACTCATCAAAATAGCGAATCATTATTAATCATCTATGAGCCGCACTTCCACCGGAAAATGCGCAAAATGGTTTTCCTTAGAAGAATATCTGCTTGAGTCATTCGGTAGCAAGGCGATTCTCAAGTAAAATTTCTCATTATTTACTTGAATACTTAAATACTTGGACGGTCCGTCTTCACAAACTGTGCGGATTCTAACACATTTCTCTTCCTTTCCATCTCTGGATTATTGTCCATGGTGATGGGTTGATTCGAGCATGGCGGCTGGTCCAAGTTTCATATCGTGATCTATAGGAGATATCGCAGCTGCAGATACAGCTAATTAGTTCTTTTAACGAACACGTCCGCCCAACGTGTAGGTGGTCGTCCTCGGGAACTGGCATTTTCTTGCGAAGTTCACTCTACAGTTCGCTTCGCTTTGGGAGGATTGCTGAATCGAAAAGGTGAACGCGTAATTTAGGGTCCGCTATATGTCAATAACTTCTCTGAGAGGCCCAAATTCAGGCACGCTGCTCTCTTCTTTTGTCAAGTTCCTCCTTCACTGTTGTTCTGCATATTAAGTGAACAACCAAGGTCCAAGTAGGAGGAGGTCTCCGTGATCGAAAAATCATCCGGTCTGAAATGTTCTTCAGCGCACCATTGGTTGAGCACCATTCACCATTCACCATTCATTCACTGGTTTCATTCGCACCAGTTCTCATGAGCTGGATCTTCATGTGAATAAACGTAGTGCCATATTCTTTCCAGTTTCCTTGTCCTTGAATATCATCTTTGATTCAGTGATGCTTCTTGAGAATATGACGATGTTATCCGCGAAACGAAGATTTGATAGGAAATTTTCATTGATGCCTAGGTCCTTCTCGACCCATTCGAGCGACTTCATCATAGGCTGCAGTGTGGCAGAGAACAGCTTTGAGAATATCTTACCATTTTAATCAAATCATTTTTCAATGGTTATGGCGAAGTCAGCGAAAAAGCCCTATTCTCGTGTTCCAGTTCCGATAACAGCCTGAGAGACTTCTTAATAGGGCGGGTAAACTCCTTAATCGACAAGCGCTGATAGGGCTGCATTCGTCTCGACGGTCTCATTTGCATCTTCATAGTAGATATACTTAGGATTAAGAGCAGGTGGTGAATCTCACAATCATCTACGACCCTCGACATGGCTTAAATGTGGTCCAAACAACAAAATCCCTTCCTAAATCTTGTTGGCTCATCTGGTTGTTCCTCATCCAATGTTCTTGATATACGCAAAAGGATAATCTTTGTAAGAATTTATATAACACGCTCAATAAGCATGTTGAAAGATAATTACAAAGATCCCCTCGGTCACCCTTTCTTGAAGTATGGCTGTACGTGGCGTCATCCATTGGACTGGGATCACTTCCCTTTTGAGGTATGACGTCATGTGTGCTGCAAGAAGTAAATGTAGATTATGGCCACCAGCTCTCAGAAACCAGCAGTTATGTGATCGGGTTCTAGAGTTCTGCCTTTTTTCATGCCTTCTCCCGTGACTTTCATTATCTAAAGAATTCAATAGAAAATAGGTGCAATATTTAAAAATTTCCAGAATTGAGTGTTTTACGACAAAAATTAGAAGGCAGATGTAATTTCAAAAACCGATTTTCATTCAACCTTGGCAATGATTAATAGATTTCTGTGATCTTGGTGAGATAATACATTGTAGTAAATAAGACATTTAATAAGAACGATCACTTGAACAAAATTCAACTGCAGTCTTTTTCGCGAGACTATGATATAAATTATGCTTTTATAATCTCTTGGATCGGCATTGAAAAGAAATCGTTATTGGCGCACCTACAGGGGATAATGAATGAGTCATCCGATGTTTTAACGATAGTGTCAAGAAGTCTCTTAAATTGGTGTGCTTAAATGGAGCCGCATTAGCAATTGGCAACCACCATACTGCGTCTCAGCCTTGAAGCACAGAATAAGGTGTCAAAAAGAACTTTCCGTTTGCTCTGATTAGTACACCGATTTGCTTTTTCATATACTGCTTGTCAAATTGCACAGTTATTCTGCTGAGGGAGACACATGCACAATTGCAACAGTTTAGACAATAAACGCCAACTTCAACAAAATTGACTATTTTCATGCTACCGAGTGATATCTGTCTGGTATACGCCATTCATCCACATTACACCCAACAGGATTCACGATTTCTCAAACGGATAGCAAGGTTTGAATCTATAGAGTTCACCTACTACGTATCAATGCCTTGTACTCCGTTCAACGTCGCGAATGTGAACTAATGCGCATAAGGCCTGCACAATGACTTCCCGTCTTCAAATGTGCCATATCAGTGGTCTTGTCTTTAATATCTCAAAAATTGGAGTCCTATTACTTTCGATTAATGTTTAAGCTACTACCAGTACGTCCACTTCCACTATCAACAGTCGAAGGTTGACGATTGATATCGTCTACTTACCAAACTAATTAAGACCTACCTATCAAATTAATCAAGACCTATTCGCTCAACTTTTTTGGGTAGGGTGATCGCGTCGTTCTTCACTGAAATGGGATTTTCGCGCAAAAATATTTTATGGGTTGCCAGAAGTGCGCCTACTAAGGAGGTGTCAAAATGCGCTATTTTTTTAATTCTAAAAATATGATTGAATTTTACATGAGTCGTGCAGTTGGGAGATTCCCACGTCCAGCGATAATGCTCTCATGTCAAAAAACGGATGCTGATGGAAAAGACGTAGTGTGGACAGATATCCTACAGGACAATTTCCATTCTGGCTTCGTTTCCATTGCGCATTTCCTTCTTTTGCATAGATTTTCGTTGGCTGTTTTGAGTCTTGCCTTTGAGTCCTCAATAGCGAATGCACAGAAGGCCTTTGCTTACGTATCACTTTCTAAGGCGGGTGTACATGGCGTCCAGGCTCTCATAGAGGCACTACATATTGAGCTAAAGATTGATCACGACATGTCAGCAACTTTCTAAACGTTTATTTTTGTCCTTTTCTGAGATCACACGATTACTCGCTAGATGTTGTGCAGATACCAGCGCACACGCCTTATATTCGCTTTGTTGCATCCAGCACTTACTAGATTTAACACAGTGAAACACGGGTTCAAATCTTATCTCAGGTAGAATTTTTGCCTACCACTTAGTTGCCTTAAGTATACTTAAAGCATCATAACACTGCTAGAAAAAGCAGTACAAACATGAAAGTTTTAAGATTCATAGATACACAAGTTTTTGTGTGAAATAGTTTCCTTTCTTTAGAATCATATCTAAGTCTTCCTCTACCATAGTAATCGTATGTTACGCCGACACAAAAACACTATGTACTTCAATCTGCACCTCCTGCTCTCCTATACTACTACGTCAGTCCTCCTGTTTACCGATATGTTAATTTGTTATTTTTTTATCATGTTCTCTTGATACGTGGTTCATAGCCTCTATAAATACCTACACAAAAGGTGTTCATATTCTTAAGCCTACTGAGCAAAGGCTAGCCCTTTTTTATTTCTCGATATTTCTCAGATGTTTCAAACAGGTAATCCCAGAATAATTTTGAAGTGAAACAAGGAAATGAAAAAAGAGCACTTATCATGCTACATAGTCCGTTCATGGATATGTTGTCTTAGTATCCCACTCTGAACTACGCTTTCGACCAGATACAGTTATTCAGCGGAGACATGAAGGTACAGCAGTTCACAGACTAACTCTTACTCTTATCATACCTCTTTGCGGACGGTGAGGATTGTTTTTGACCCTCAACTGTTCGCACCGTTCGAACGGTTAGGAAGATTGGTATATGTCCCAATTCAATGTCAATTAAGGTTTTACAGAAACCATTGTAACCATTTTACAGAAACCATTGCGACATTGTACATGCGGCTAGAAAATGATTTTATGGCATATCAAAATTTGAGCTGTGGTCTTAAGAAAACACTCGAAATGAAAGATATGTTATATTAAATATACTAGCCACGAGCATTCGAGTGTACAAAACTCTGTGTTTGGTGAGTTCTTCACTGAACATAGAGTGTAAAACGTACGTCATCGATAACTCTTATTGTGGGGACTGGAGCACCCACAGAGATTAGCAAAAGACGAGAAAGGGTAACTGCCCGACTGACGAGATCGCAAGTTCGAAACACGTGTATCGAGCTCTATAAGTCAGCCCTCATTGACAGACCACTGACATGCGTGGCTCAAATAATGATTATCAGGCATTTCGCATTTCTCAAATCAAATGCTGCATTGCACTTTTTTAGTGTTGATATACTTCTGACCCATATATGACCCAAAAGTCGCCAGACTGATTCAAAAAAAACACGACAATGAGGAGCATATGACCAGAGTTTGTTGCACACATCTGCATATGGTGCCACTTCGTCGGTAGCACTCTACAATTTTGGATTATTTGTGAACTTGAAAAGTTGTGCCTTCTAATGAACATAGTAGCCATTGTTCTTTATATTTGCTGGGTTTTTTATTCCCACTTGCACTTTACTACGAGCATTATTTAGCGCTGCAATCTGGCTTTGGAAATGAGCACAAATTTCACATGCTTTCGTAGCCTAATTATAGTTAAATGTCCTGGCTGTGATTTCCTGCACCTCGTTCAATTCCATTTCTCACATGACTACAGTGATACCAACTTCTGCCAGCTGCAACCCTCCACGTTCCTTGCAACCGATGCTAGTATCTATACAATATGCTGAATTGACTGTCGTGCTGAGATAACAGATGGTAACATATAATATGGTCGTTCCACTCAACACCAGATGCTTCTCAGTGTATATCTCAAGAAATACATACTGAATGACGGATTCTATATTGTACACAATGTAGGAATTGTAGAGCTTCTTTTAATGACATTGGAAGCCTTTTGTGAATGCAGTGTGCTTATCACTCTCGGAATATGTAATCAATGCAAAGCAAGAATTGTCGATTCTCTGCAAATTATTGTAAAGCGCTGACCGTAGGATATGTAAGACGGGTTTTTCAACTGAAAATGCATTTCTGATGACATGATGTGAAGTGATGTATGAGACGCACATCAAATCCATTGCAGCGATTACATTAAAATAAGGCGTATTGACTGAATGCAGTTCAACATCAGTGCAAGTGCTAGATTCCTCTAAATTTTCCAAGCTGTGAGTACTAATAGTTCAAAGCAGAAACTTCTTTCCGAAAAAACCAGCGCATCTTGAGCGCATTTTTGCAGAATGCGGCAGCATTGAAAGGATTTCCAAAATATCTAGGCTACCTTCTTATTGAAACACGTTTATGAAAGGCTTTTTAATGATAATCTATGTTTCATGTAGCAAAGATCTGAAAAGAATTAAAATTTTACTGTTAGTACTAAGAAATCCGTCGTCAAGTTGGAACAACGCATAATAAGGGTAAAACGTTTTCTTTCTTTTCGCTTGAAACGTATCGCGCAGATCATCTAACAAATCAAGCGTAATATCGAAATAAGATTTTTCATGTTATTGATTGACTTTAGGAAAATGAAACTTTTCGAAGAACCTTCAGCAAGAGCTGCAAGTATGATGTTATCGCAAGGACGTGATTTTCCTCTTAAAATTAAAAAGATTTAAGACGTTTTCTATACAAAAGTCTTTTCAGTGATGTTCGATCAGTTAATGAAGGCAATGTTTCTGTAAAACCTTAATTGACATTGAATTGGGACATACACCAATCTTCCTAACCGTTCGAACGGTGCGAACAGTTGAGGGTCAAAAACAATCCTCACCGTCCGCAAAGAGGTATGATAAGAGTAAGAGTTAGTCTGTGAACTGCTGTACCTTCATGTCTCCGCTGAATAACTGTATCTGGTCGAAAGCGTAGTTCAGAGTGGGATACTAAGACAACATATCCATGAACGGACTATGTAGCATGATAAGTGCTCTTTTTTCATTTCCTTGTTTCACTTCAAAATTATTCTGGGATTACCTGTTTGAAACATCTGAGAAATATCGAGAAATAAAAAAGGGCTAGCCTTTGCTCAGTAGGCTTAAGAATATGAACACCTTTTGTGTAGGTATTTATAGAGGCTATGAACCACGTATCAAGAGAACATGATAAAAAAATAACAAATTAACATATCGGTAAACAGGAGGACTGACGTAGTAGTATAGGAGAGCAGGAGGTGCAGATTGAAGTACATAGTGTTTTTGTGTCGGCGTAACATACGATTACTATGGTAGAGGAAGACTTAGATATGATTCTAAAGAAAGGAAACTATTTCACACAAAAACTTGTGTATCTATGAATCTTAAAACTTTCATGTTTGTACTGCTTTTTCTAGCAGTGTTATGATGCTTTAAGTATACTTAAGGCAACTAAGTGGTAGGCAAAAATTCTACCTGAGATAAGATTTGAACCCGTGTTTCACTGTGTTAAATCTAGTAAGTGCTGGATGCAACAAAGCGAATATAAGGCGTGTGCGCTGGTATCTGCACAACATCTAGCGAGTAATCGTGTGATCTCAGAAAAGGACAAAAATAAACGTTTAGAAAGTTGCTGACATGTCGTGATCAATCTTTAGCTCAATATGTAGTGCCTCTATGAGAGCCTGGACGCCATGTACACCCCGCCTTAGAAAGTGATACGTAAGCAAAGGCCTTCTGTGCATTCGCTATTGAGGACTCAAAGGCAAGACTCAAAACAGCCAACGAAAATCTATGCAAAAGAAGGAAATGCGCAATGGAAACGAAGCCAGAATGGAAATTGTCTTGTAGGATATCTGTCCACACTACGTCTTTTCCATCAGCATCCGTTTTTTGACATGAGAGCATTATCGCTGGTCGTGGGAATCTCCCAACTGCACGACTCATGTAAAATTCAATCATATTTTTAGAATTAAAAAATAGCGCATTTTGACACCTCCTTAGTAGGTGCACTTCTGGCAACCCATAAAATATTTTTGCGCGAAAATCCCATTTCAGTGAAGAACGACGCGATCACCCTACCCAAAAAAGTTGAGCGAATAGGTCTTGATTAATTTGATAGGTAGGTCTTAATTAGTTTGGTAAGTAGACGATATCAATCGTCAACCTTCGACTGTTGATAGTGGAAGTGGACGTACTGGTAGTAGCTTAAACATTAATCGAAAGTAATAGGACTCCAATTTTTGAGATATTAAAGACAAGACCACTGATATGGCACATTTGAAGACGGGAAGTCATTGTGCAGGCCTTATGCGCATTAGTTCACATTCGCGACGTTGAACGGAGTACAAGGCATTGATACGTAGTAGGTGAACTCTATAGATTCAAACCTTGCTATCCGTTTGAGAAATCGTGAATCCTGTTGGGTGTAATGTGGATGAATGGCGTATACCAGACAGATATCACTCGGTAGCATGAAAATAGTCAATTTTGTTGAAGTTGGCGTTTATTGTCTAAACTGTTGCAATTGTGCATGTGTCTCCCTCAGCAGAATAACTGTGCAATTTGACAAGCAGTATATGAAAAAGCAAATCGGTGTACTAATCAGAGCAAACGGAAAGTTCTTTTTGACACCTTATTCTGTGCTTCAAGGCTGAGACGCAGTATGGTGGTTGCCAATTGCTAATGCGGCTCCATTTAAGCACACCAATTTAAGAGACTTCTTGACACTATCGTTAAAACATCGGATGACTCATTCATTATCCCCTGTAGGTGCGCCAATAACGATTTCTTTTCAATGCCGATCCAAGAGATTATAAAAGCATAATTTATATCATAGTCTCGCGAAAAAGACTGCAGTTGAATTTTGTTCAAGTGATCGTTCTTATTAAATGTCTTATTTACTACAATGTATTATCTCACCAAGATCACAGAAATCTATTAATCATTGCCAAGGTTGAATGAAAATCGGTTTTTGAAATTACATCTGCCTTCTAATTTTTGTCGTAAAACACTCAATTCTGGAAATTTTTAAATATTGCACCTATTTTCTATTGAATTCTTTAGATAATGAAAGTCACGGGAGAAGGCATGAAAAAAGGCAGAACTCTAGAACCCGATCACATAACTGCTGGTTTCTGAGAGCTGGTGGCCATAATCTACATTTACTTCTTGCAGCACACATGACGTCATACCTCAAAAGGGAAGTGATCCCAGTCCAATGGATGACGCCACGTACAGCCATACTTCAAGAAAGGGTGACCGAGGGGATCTTTGTAATTATCTTTCAACATGCTTATTGAGCGTGTTATATAAATTCTTACAAAGATTATCCTTTTGCGTATATCAAGAACATTGGATGAGGAACAACCAGATGAGCCAACAAGATTTAGGAAGGGATTTTGTTGTTTGGACCACATTTAAGCCATGTCGAGGGTCGTAGATGATTGTGAGATTCACCACCTGCTCTTAATCCTAAGTATATCTACTATGAAGATGCAAATGAGACCGTCGAGACGAATGCAGCCCTATCAGCGCTTGTCGATTAAGGAGTTTACCCGCCCTATTAAGAAGTCTCTCAGGCTGTTATCGGAACTGGAACACGAGAATAGGGCTTTTTCGCTGACTTCGCCATAACCATTGAAAAATGATTTGATTAAAATGGTAAGATATTCTCAAAGCTGTTCTCTGCCACACTGCAGCCTATGATGAAGTCGCTCGAATGGGTCGAGAAGGACCTAGGCATCAATGAAAATTTCCTATCAAATCTTCGTTTCGCGGATAACATCGTCATATTCTCAAGAAGCATCACTGAATCAAAGATGATATTCAAGGACAAGGAAACTGGAAAGAATATGGCACTACGTTTATTCACATGAAGATCCAGCTCATGAGAACTGGTGCGAATGAAACCAGTGAATGAATGGTGAATGGTGAATGGTGCTCAACCAATGGTGCGCTGAAGAACATTTCAGACCGGATGATTTTTCGATCACGGAGACCTCCTCCTACTTGGACCTTGGTTGTTCACTTAATATGCAGAACAACAGTGAAGGAGGAACTTGACAAAAGAAGAGAGCAGCGTGCCTGAATTTGGGCCTCTCAGAGAAGTTATTGACATATAGCGGACCCTAAATTACGCGTTCACCTTTTCGATTCAGCAATCCTCCCAAAGCGAAGCGAACTGTAGAGTGAACTTCGCAAGAAAATGCCAGTTCCCGAGGACGACCACCTACACGTTGGGCGGACGTGTTCGTTAAAAGAACTAATTAGCTGTATCTGCAGCTGCGATATCTCCTATAGATCACGATATGAAACTTGGACCAGCCGCCATGCTCGAATCAACCCATCACCATGGACAATAATCCAGAGATGGAAAGGAAGAGAAATGTGTTAGAATCCGCACAGTTTGTGAAGACGGACCGTCCAAGTATTTAAGTATTCAAGTAAATAATGAGAAATTTTACTTGAGAATCGCCTTGCTACCGAATGACTCAAGCAGATATTCTTCTAAGGAAAACCATTTTGCGCATTTTCCGGTGGAAGTGCGGCTCATAGATGATTAATAATGATTCGCTATTTTGATGAGTCATGTATCGGAATGTTCTCAAGCGTACATGATCACTGTCTACTAGCGTCTATACGAAGCCACTTCTCAAGCTTATTGCAATCCTATACTGTAGAGCTTTGGTCAGCTCTCACGTTTCAAGCACGTATTTGAATAACTATTATTGGCAAATCAAATCCGCGGTTACTACCCGTCCGATGACGCTGGAGTTTCCCCGTAGTCTTAGCGTTAAGTATTATCAGTAGTAGTGATGTCATTATAATAGCAAGCATTCTGTAATCAGTATTAATTTTCTTTGGGTATTTTATGTATTTATTCTTGTTTTTGAATGCCAAAAATATTACCATTAGTATTACTGATGCTGTAGTATGCATTTTGCTTACAAAAAAGTTGATAGTTGCCTAATGCAATTGCAATTTCCTCATTAAGCGAGAAATATAAAAACTGTAGTCGTAATAACCATTGTCACCGTCATACACATTCTTTTTTTGAAGCCTTCTTTAGATGGGACGAAGTCTTCGCATTAGTGGATGCAGACAATCGTCATGAAGTCGCCGATTTCTAGATTAAAGTTGGTTGCAAAAGTGTAAACAAAAATAATGAAAAAGTTATTGGTATTAAGATATACGTATAGAGAATGTAATGGCGTTAAGAAAAAAAAACGATAGTTATTTAACGTTAAGGAAGCTGTTAAATTATACGATTGCAATAACTTACCTTACGATTTCAACCGTATAGTTGTAGCTATCACCATCCCTCTTGTTTCCACTTTGTCTTCGTTTATTTCGCAGAAACACCTGATTGCTTTGTCAAGTGTCGTAGAGTAACAGATCGAATACAGGTCGCGTGGAATATCCGAAAATAAACTCATCGTACAAGGATCGTCACAGAATAATACGATGATGGCTACGTGAATAAGGATGAGGAGAATGATGAGAATGACTTAAAATTTGGGCAATGGATCCAATCCACGTGCGAAGTACTTTATGATCCAACTAGTGCATGAAATTCCGTAAAGTTATCGACATGAGACGATAATAAACTACCTTCTGACCAACTATGGTGGCACTTTAATTATTTAGTAAAAGAGTATAAAATTTGAACAGATACATCTCAAAAAACGAAATCACGTCTATATTTATTCTGTCGCATAGCACATCTTTAACCGTTGCATCGAGCGCTCCTCTTCGACCAGTATTGTAAAATATTTTGAGCAGTTCAGTACTTCTCTTTAATACATAACCCGTCAACACATCACTTGTGCGAATCCTGTACTTATTGCATTCGCTCCGTTATGTCGTATCACTGCCCAGAAATATTGCGAATGTTTCGCTGCCGTTTCAACTACTGCTTGAAGTATTTATCTTCTTCATGAATGTCGTAGAATGCTGGGCGTCTCAACTCTCCTAGGAAACATGGACAGATCGAAATTATGGCGTCTTACCTGAACTATAGGGAAGCGCCGGGGCAAGGAGTCGAATCAGCTCTTTCTTTTTTGATGTACTACATCGCTAGCAACTCCGCTGTTTCCCTTACGACTTCAAATGTATAGGCGATTATATTGCCAAGCTGTTTGGAAATATACTCTACCTTTTGAAGGCGCACCATGGAACAGAAGTGTATTTGATATGAATGATGCGGAAGTAAAGACTTTTTGTGGTCTCTTATATGAATGAAAACTATTGACGCCGATGAATCCGTAGGAAATGCACAGTGGATGCATTTATCAGAAACCAGTAGCGGTGATTTGAAATAATTTTAATCTCTACGTTGACTTTTGATGGCCTACTAGTACGAAAAAAAGAGTACTGCTATCCAATTAGAGCAGCAGAGAAGCGATAAAGGAAGACCTCAAAGAGAAGAGCCGCAGTTATGGCAGAAGCTGCAGAAGCTGGGAAGAGCACTCACAAAGACCAGCGAGGCTTCGCCATTTATAAGATCAAGATAATTGCACTCCGATACCCTGACGGGACACTTACAGCTTCGAGAACGGCTATGGAGAAAATCATCCACCAGTACTACTCAGATCTCTTCGCTAGCCATGTCCTCTTGCCGTCACATAAATCGAAAGAGGACGAATTTGTCGTTCCACCGGTCCTCCCTTCCGAAATCCGACATGCTATATCGTCGGTGAAGAACAGATACACACCCGGTCCAGACAGGATTAGACCAGAACATCTGAAGAATCTGCTACCAGTTCTCATCAACACCCTGGTTCGGCTCTTCACTCGGGACCTGTCAGAATGCAAGGCTCCCATTCAATGGAAAACCAGCAACAAGACTGCAATGTTGTTCAAAAAGGGAGACCTTCACGACATAGGCAATTATCGCTCAATCTGCTTGCTGTCCGTTGTCTACAAACTCTTTACTCGAGTCATCCTAAACACGATTGAAAGAACATGGACGAAGGACAGCCGTGCGAACAAGCAGGGTTCCAAAGAGGATTTAGCACCGTAGACCACATCCACACGATCACCAGACTCACTGAAGTTTCACGACAGTACAAACAACCACTCTGTTCGATGGTTCCATTTCTTCACGAAAGCTATAGAAGAAAGATATGATGCTCAGCGAATCCCTAGAGCGAAGAGGACCCACTGGGCTATTCTTGCACGTGATAGGGAAAAATGAAAGAGTTTCTGGTACCCGCTCGACCCACTCGACGATCAGCGGTACGACAGGTGATACAAGTGATGTATAAATTAACTTTATTCTGTTCGTAAGACTTTTTATGAACGTTGGTTGTAGTTTTTTTTTCTTTTCGGACTAGGCATATATATGCACGTATGTGTACTATGCATACAGACACCTATATGCACTATACATACATTTATACATATATATATATTATACATATATATATATATCATATATACAGTCCAAAAGAGAGGATTTTGGTCAGGAATTTGAACCAATAATGTAGTGCATCACTATACTCGGGGTATAGAATCTTCCCAATCGCGTGAAGTATCGGTGTAATATGAATGCTTGAATTATCTTACGATGTACTTTGGTTCAAATATAACACCAGCCAAACGGCGAGTAGTAAGAGGCCAGACTTTATCAGTTCACCGGTTTCTATCGCAGATTGCTTACAGATAACTTAATATCCCAGACTGTCCCTCCTAAAAGTACTGAAAATTTTCTTAACAGGGAATAAATCCTTTATATAAAATAAAACTAAGTGGTTAACGTGCTTTAATCTATGTGAATAGTAGTCACGCTTAACATAGTACTATATATATAATAGAAGGGCGCATGTGGAATATTGGTTAGAGGTGTCCTGTGGCACATAAGTGCTTGGTGTTTCACTCTGGCAGCCAACATTCACCAAGTCTTCCATACCTCCAGTGGCCGGTGACTTTGTGCCAGGCTTGCCTGAGAGGATAGCAGCACTGACCTGATAAGCAGACAGACTACCTCAAATCAATGAAATATCAGGATATGCATTCGATCACCTCAACAGATGCTAGAGGAAGGTCAATAGATGACGCGTCCATGAGCGAACATCACAGTTGACAGCTTTATCCTTTATCCTTTATATTTGATAAAAAGATAAAGCATAAAGCGGTAGACGTTTATCAATTTCTGTGTGATACACCATAGATCAAACTCCGCCGACACATGACCCATAGTGCAGGTTTTTCTGAAGCTTGGGACAATTTTAAATGTGTGCAGCAGAGTGGTCAGTGCTCATTGTAGTCCACATGTTCGCTGGTTAGATAACAATTTAATCTTTTATAATAGCATAATGTTAGTCCAGTAGTTTAGTATCTCAAAAGAACTATCAAAATGCAAGTAGAATATCTATAGACTATGCAGTGTGTGGAAAACTCAGGGGAAATGTGAAAAGACATTTCTGTATAATGAACACGCACTTTTGATGCTGGCACGTGCAAGGTAAGGCTCGCATCTTTTGCAAGCTGTTAAACTGGTATTAGAAACGTTAAGAGGGATTTCGTTGCTTACAAATATATTTTGACTGCCTGTGTTGAAAACCTGGAAATACTCTCGTAGAGTTATCCCAGCAGAATTAAGGCGACCCGCATTCAACGAGATCTACGAAAAAATGTAACTTTTCTCAAGTTACCGCACAACCCACAAATAAATTCGAAGATGTTTGTGGAGAGGAATGCAAAACAACGATGAGAATAAAGAAAATGCTGTAATGGGAGCAAGCGACGGTCGTGTAGAGATAAGCGGAAAATTTAGTCTACAATGAATAGTAGTTGAGTTGCCTCTTGAAATAATTCGAAATAAAGTCAGAACACTTAATTATCAACCATTATTAGTTCCTTATTTGACCGCCCATGTGTGATTGGTCGACACTAAAGGATTCATAGCTGTGCGTAGAAGACCCTGTCTTTCTGAAAAATGTAAGCCACTATCACAAACTTCCCCTTATTAAATAATGTCTGGTGATTGCCTGTAGAAGTTCTAGTGGAAATCACGTAAACCTCATTTTGAATGCAATATTTGAAGCGAAAGGTAGCAAAACGATAAACCGCAGTCAAATCCTTAGATAAATTTAATACTTCCATGGATAAATTCCACAACTCCACAACATCAAAGAAGCAAATGACGAAAATACCGCGTGTAAAGACGAGCCGAATACGCACCTGACTAGCTCTTTTAGTTACTTAATACAATCACACTGAGTTGCCTAATTAATGATATATAAAAGCGTGCAATCTTCCTCAGTGTTATTTTAATTTTCTTTCAATGATTTGCTATATCATCTTTGTGGCTAAAATATTTCCCTATCTGTCAAATCACCACATAAAGCATGGATCGCTCCTCACATGTTCTTCCAAACCGCGAGCTATATCATCGTTATGATTGAGGGACCCAGCTAAAAGCGAAGGTGTGCCGTAAGTCAGTATTATTGTGAAACCGATATCGTCAATGGCTCACAAACAGTGGCGACTCACATAAATTCCCAGAACGGTCATCTCCAAACATAAGGAAAAGAAAATTTCACTCTCAACCAACAAACTTCCAAGAATATTTACTGCATTTTGCAAAGACAGCGCAGGTCTTTGTGGCCCTGACGATGCTTTCATAAATCTTCAGTAGAAAAAAATTTCGTTCAAACATTTTTTAACGATGCGGCAATTGAGCAGCCAATAAAATTGATGCAGTCGTTAATGAAACATCGTTCTGTTAGAGAAGTTTTTTTTTTACAATTGGTGCACGTGAGCACCGAGGACAAACTGTGAGGAAAGGTTTATGAGCTTTGATTGTAGTTTAATTCCAATGACCACAAGAGAAAAGCGTCATCCTGCGATTATATGATTTGTTTTCGGCTTATCATGAAACCATTGACCAAAGATGCGGACTTTCTATTGATTACACTGGTGAGCATGTTGAGTGACCACTGGCATCACACTATGGTATAGCCCATTTGCACAAGGAAGCTGTTGATGTTTCTTTAAGATTATGAAGCTTCCTTCTGGCAACTGCAGTCGAGATCGAGCATAGTTTAAACCTGTATATGAAGGAAAGGCGCTTTCGTGAAACTAGATCAGCATTCCAGTGAAAGACACAGTTCAGGAGTTCACAACACTTTATATAAAAGTTGCCTAAAAAGTTCGCAACGTTTTGATATTCAATATAATTTGCAGTGAAATTGCATGATTTTGGTATCGTTCAGTTGTGAGTTTTCTTGCAAACATTTCAGTATACAATTTGCTTACGCTTGCTCTAATATGTAGGGTTCCTTTCGTTCATAAGAAGACAGGTGAAAAATTGCTCGTTTTTATTTTTAGGAATATGTCGCGTTTCTTGTTGAAAAATAGGTCATTTCTTGACACATGGGCGTTCTTTCGGATAAAAAAAAGCATCGAAACCTTCACAGGATTCTCTTTAGTGAAATTACATCATTTGAATTGATATTGCTCTCTTGGGCCCCTAATTTACCACGTTATCTCCCTCGCATTTTCACTTCTTATGCGTGTGCCGTAAAAAAACTCTAGTGTTCGAAATGCCCCATAGGTCAGTATGACTTCTTTGGATCTCTAGCGATTAACTTGACCGCTCGATGCTGAAATGAGCTTACCCGACCAAATCGGTTAAAGGTTGATTGTTGACAACTGTGATAGGATATATAGGCGAACAAGTGGTAGCAAAGCTGTGGAATCGGTGGTGTAGTGGTAGTGCGGACATTCAGCCCGGCCTGAATGAAACGCGGATATATCTCCATTTAATGTTGAATGCTGTGCATACCATTCAGACTCTCAGGTGAATGTATATTTGTGGCATCATGACACAAAAAGCAGGTTAAGCAAAAAATTCAAGTAAATTTTTATCAAGGTCCCAGCTTTTGTCAAGGTTGACACTGTTTTCTAACATATCGATAATATTGCGAATCGGCTACCGTTAGCAAGCTTTTAAAAAAAAAGAGATGAGCGGAACGCTTTCATTCTAATTTATTTACGATTGTTATAAATTTCCTCCTTATTTTTTCAAAGTTCGAGGTAGCCATACATACATAGAATAAAAGCTGAATAGACGCAAAGGATTTGAAAAGTTTTCTTCTCATTTATTTCTGGTTTATCAAGAACATTTCTCCTGTTTCCCTAAGCCCGGTATACCGAGGCTGATAGCATTTCCTAGGCTTTTGTGGAAGGCTGTAAACATTGGCGGTTAATAATCGCTTTATATAAGAGAAGGGAGTGTGAAAAGATCGAATATAGTGTAATAGTCATATTCTTATATACTTGTGATTTTTCATGAACTTTTTCTTATCTTTTGAATTCATCATACCTCGGCTGACTGATGAGCCATGCGAGTGACGCCATAACACATGACTCGAAATGCCACATCGGATCCCTGAAAGGCTCTAAAATTCTACCACATCATATAGAATTTCAAATAGCATGGTCTCAGATACGTTCGAGTGAAGATATGGATGATCTTGTCATGCGTCTTGGCTTTATCTCGTAAAGAGGACTCAGGCGTAATCATGATCTCACATTTCTTCTTTTCTTGCGAAATACAAAAAAATCGGCAATCTCCATGAAGATTAGATAAGGGCTTATCTTATTCTGTTTGTGCAATTGAAAACAAATAAATTTAGCACTGAGAGGCATGAGAGATTGTTAAAAAGACAGCATTCCGAGAGACTCTTTCATTTATCGCTTTGGAGTGATATGTGTACATTAGTTTTACCATAGCTTACTATTATTCAATAATCGACCACACTGCATAGCATTTGGAAGCTTTTTGTAATTTGAAATGACTCTGCTTTCATATGTGACGTACTCATCTAATTCACACAATAACCACGATCCGTCGTAATGACTTAAAATCAAACTCAGCTACCGGTGACAAATTGAGTTTTTACAGATGTTAAATATTAAGTGAAGGCTTACTGAAATCTAGATTTTGGGTACCAATTTTCATTCAATCTCGACATAACCAGTAAATCATAATTTTTTCGATTAAACATGTAGCACGAGGTTAATAAGAAAGCTTTTTTGGGATAACGTTTTGACGTGTTTAGTCTTCTTCAGAGCCGATAGTTAGAGTTGACTGTTCACTGTTGTTTCTCTTTATAGTAAATCTTCGTCTTCGCTTCGTGTGAGTCAAACCTTCTTCGCTAGGGTGTAGGTCAAGTGAAGAACTTCCTCGGCGAATTTTCCATGTACGGGATAGAGCGTGAGCTAATTAGCTAAATAAGCTACTTTTGCTAATCAGTTAATGCCCATGATAAAGTTAACACACTGATTTGCAATCACATGCTGTTTGTTGACTGACAAAGTCGTTAAGAAAAGCTCACTTGGATAACATATCGACGCGCTTCGTCTTCTTTAGGTCGACCGATCCGAACCGATGGTCTCTAGTCGTTTGTTGTCTGTATGGCCTTCGTTATCGTCCAAGTCGATCTCTTCGAATGAGAACACCCACTTAAATGAAGTGCACTTTATTTATGAGATGGTTGGTGCTCAAAGTGTTTTCCAATGATATAATTTTTTTCACTGATTAAAACATGCTGATGAAGTCGGTGTATTTGTTAGTATGCGAAAGTTTGCAATAAAATTATGATAGAATACTTTTCTTCAGCTTCGAAATTATTGATTAATCATATGTTATTTGTTGATTGGAGTCTATAGCACAAAATACTTAGAAAAACCTCACCTGGCCAACGTTTCGGCGTGTTTCGTCTTCTTGGGAGTGACATTTCGAGTTGGCGCTCACTACCACTGGTATTCTTTGTGAAGTCTTCATGCCCGTTGCGCGTGAATCTTATCTTCCTCGATGGAGCACAGCGCAAAGCGAGAGCTTCATTCGACGAATTTCTTATGTACAGTATGAAGCATGTGATAAATAGCTATGTCTTCTTTTCCAATTATATCCATTGAAAGTGCCAAAACACCTTAATTTTCAATCATATATTGCTTGTTGATTGAAGCTCCTACAGGGTGATACTGAAAAAAAAACCCACTAGTCTAACGTATCGGCGCGTCTCCTTCTTCAGAGGTGATTGATCCGTGCCAATACTTCACCGTCGTTCGTCCTCGAGGTGGTCTTGGTTGTCCGAGCCGGATCTTCGGAGGACGAGCGCCGTTCAAATGAGAACCACCCTCTTCTATTCTCCTTTTATACTAGATGATTGCACTGATAGTTATTGTCCAACAATAATATTCGTTTTTCATTCGACAAAACATCCTACTGAAGTCGGTGTGAGTAATGGCTAGCCTCAGCTCCATTACAACATTTGATAACCAAATTCCTCTAAATTTGAAATTGCTTATCAACTATATTCTTTGTTGATTGAGCTTACCCGAAGCTATTAAAGACTTGTTTTCTCTGATCGATCTATCTAGCAAAAGTCGGTATTATAAAGTCGTTCCATAGGCTGTGACCTTAGAATAATAAATACCAAATTTTTCAGTTATTTGTGATTGAAACACCATGATTTTGGCATCGTCCAATTGCTCAATTTCTTATGAACATTTTGGTATACAAATTTCTTAGATTCACATCAGGTTGGAGCTGTCGTGGTAGCAAAATCGCTTACTACTGATGCATGAATGACGCGGAGGGGAAAATCTAATGCGTGCAAGATCAATGGCTCAAGATGCGTGCAAGTTCACATCGTGATTGTTATCGGCATTTAAGAGTGAAGCTGATTAATTCTTCTTACGAACACGTTAGACGAAATACGTAGGTGCTCGCATTGGGAGTGGGTGCACACACGTGAAGTCAACTCAACAGTTCGTTTCGTTCATCTGCCGTCTGAACTTCTCACCACGTGACCGGCCCATCTGTGTTTCACTATCAGTGTATGTTCTTCGAGATCACAAACATGGAGTAGGTGGCGGAGGTATGAGGTGCATAAGCCGGGTAAGTATTGTGAGTGCTGACTGAATCATCTGACTGAAGTGAATTTTGAAAAACCAGTTCTCAAACACGTCGATTGGAGGTACTGCTAATGCTTGTCTGAGTTACTTTCCGTGATTGTAACTCGCTCTTCATCAAGATGACGGCATCAGCGAAACGTTTACTGTTATAAAAACGTATTCGTATCATGTGGAGCTTGTCAAGAACTTCACTACAATAAACAACACCCTTTATGTAGATGCTCAGAAAACAATAAGTCATTGTATTATGTTGTAGAAAAAGTTTCTTAACATCCGTTGAAAATTCAAAGTTTCTACACAAATTCAGTTAAAAACAGCAATAATCATTCTTTGAAATAAAGACCATCATCATCCAAGACCTTCTAATAACAATCTGCAAGCTTCTGACTCTGCTCGAAATACTATTCCTTAGTCCAAGGGGGTTTTGAATCAAAAAATTCTGACATGGACCTTGAACTTGATCAAATGTCTCAAATCGGTGAGCACGCAGGATGTTCTGTTGAGCCAAAATTGGACCTTAATTGGACAGCGCAGCATCTGGACTGTAGGCCGGGTACGGCAAGACCTCGTCTCCCCCTCACCCAAGTTCATCAGACTTCCCGTAGACTTTTGGAAGTATAAGTTTGGCATTGCTTAGCTAAGACAGCGCGCTTTCGACGAATCCATTTCCGAATATTTTTTTAATTTAATTGCTTCTAGCGGTGGTATGATGTTTCGAATAAATACCCGATGATGCAGAGTGATGTGCAAAGCTTTCGCGTCTGGCGCGACTAGAAACCCGCACCTCACTCTTTCTGGGAGCGCATGCTCTATCCGTTCCAGTAGTGACGCCCATATTGCACACCACTCTCTCTCCTCTACAGCGCTTGAACACTTTCCCTTTGAAACATTACAGGCTCCATGCAGCTGCTCACAGTAGAGTTCGGTTTCGATAGCGCGACTAATCGGCCAGGTAGACCCAATTTTCATGGCTCACAGTTCCTTCATCTTCGGTACCACAGATCTCCTTCTCAGCATCTCTTGTCGAAAGTTGTCATTTCCACCAATAGCGTATCAAAACTCGGAGCCCATTCTGTGCATCGTCATCATTTGATTTTCCTAGAAGCCAATCAGAATTTGATGCAGTGCAACTACAGTTGGCGTGGAAGTTTCTCATGGAAATATTACTGAAATGTTCTCATGGATTTACATTAGCCGATACTGTGTGAAACAGACAAAAAATTTGAAATTTTTGCGGGTGTTGAGGATTTTTTTTCTTGACCTAGTAGTAAGCAATTTATTGGTGCACTCTACAGCCTTAAATATTCATCTATTCCGATTGAATACGGCGCGCAAGTAATGTATTTCAACTACAAATCAATCATAAAATTTTCTGCAATACGCAGCTTTATACAAACTCTAACCTGCTGAAATCATCTTTTATTAAAACCTCAACCTCGTGTCAGCTTATTAATCTAGAAATATTGTAATGATTCCTCCAGCATTTTGATTTATAGGAAAGTTCCCATTTCTGTACATCAAATGTACGATCACGATGTTTTTTGCGAATAGTTGTGAGATCGCTTGTCAATATTTCGACTGTTCATCAATTGTAAGTATCGATGCTTCTGATGTTAGCTCGTTTCAAAGAGGATGGAAAGTGGGTTAACGAATTAGACATATAGGGAGTGAAATCGTTCATGAATACAGTAAATTCCCAACAATTTTGCGAACTGTTCACATCTTCACCACGGAATGATATTTAATCATTATATTAATTTCCGCTAATTTCATCGAACTACTTTTCACTTGTATAGTAGCAGGAATGACATATACAAATATCCAATAGCGTTAAGTTATATGCAAAACTTGGAACGTCATGCGGAAATCGAAACCAAATATTTAGCTTGACGGAGCCAAGTGCGAACTAAATGCACTGCCGAGGCTCCGATTCTACGCTCACTCTTTCTGCCCTACAATGTATGGAACTTTCAGCAACTAAGCGCCAATGATTTGGCCTCATAATCAATTATCAAATTTAAACCCAGTTATGCTGACAGATATGGGAGACATGTAATCAATAAGAATTCTTTGTCTACTTGTTTTCCATCAAAGATTTCTTGCTCTACATATGTCCATTGTCTGTCAATCTAACTGAGTTCAAATCCGGTATTCGGTTACCAAGCCAAACCGTTACAGTTGATTGCTGACAGATCGATATCTTGTATCGTAGAGTGGTAAAACAGGAGCCTCGATAGTGCAACAGCTTAACACAAGCTCCGGAAAAGGTTAAAAACGGGTGTGATTCCCGTCTGAGTTTGAAAGTTTTAGATATTGTTCAGCATTATTGTATAAATAAGTATAGCATCACATCTCGGTCGAAGGAACGGTTGAATGAGGAGTTATTGTTGAATATTTTAGAAATTGCCAAACTTTTGGCACTCTATATTCATGGCTCCGTGATTAGCTGGAAGTTTTGTATGCAATATGGATTCAGTATTTGATTTCTTGTATATTTGCCTTCAAGTCATCAAGCTATGGATAGTGTGAATCTTCTGCATAAACCAGTTCACCGCATAGTTTGTTTTGGAAATTCTAAGTGGTGAGAACAGATGATCAAGACGCACATCTGAAGGTGCATCTTTGTTGGACAAGATGCCCCAAAAATATAGCTAGCCCGTAAGAGTTTTCTTATAAGACAAATTGGTAGTTGAGTGTGAGCTACTCCAAGCTGCACATCTAAAGGTACCACTAAGTCTATCGAGTTAGACATCAATTCCCAATCTTAGAGTGGCGTATTACTTACTTATCCCAAAAGACGAGATCAATTTCAGAGGCCATGTATGTGAACGCTCTCATCGTTGCTCTGTGACTTCTTCTTGATTCATACTTAGATAATTTAGTAATTATTTTGTAAATGGGTGCAATAAGGATAAAGGATAAAGCTCTCGGCGTTGATCAATCCTTGAGGGGATGCGCCATGCATTCAACTTCAATTTTTAACTTCGTTTGAGGTGATTGAATGCACATCTGGCCTTTACAATGACTCGCGGTGGCCTCCCGCTGAACCGAGTCAGTGCTGCTTATCCTCCCAGACAAGTCTGAGATCTGTCTGGTACCAATTTACCGACCCCGGAGGGATGGATGGCTTGGTGAGCCATGAGCGCGAGATTGAACCATTGACCTCGTGTGCGACGCAGGGCACCTCTAACCACTGTGCCACATGCGCTCAATGGGTGCAATACTAAGGCAATAATCGGAAGCAATATTTAAAAGCAAGGCTAATAGGAGAAATTTGTTTTATTCGGGATCTAGAGAGTTTGAAGTGAACAGAGCGCTTGCTCCACTACTATCGAATTTGTTGAAGATTTTCCAGGATTGTATGATTGATTGCAATCACTGAGTGGGGATGAAGAGGGAAGGGATGTCTGACTGTTCTCGAGACCCCAAAGGATCTGCTCGACCACTAATCTTCTACGGCGCTCAAAATAAATCCTCAATCAAGCCATGAACGTGAAAAGACGAGTGCATTGCTAGTAGTAGGGTCCGTACAGTGATTGAACTGTGATATGGATCAAAGGAAATGATGGGTGAGGAGCAATCATTAGGCCATCTCCTCTGTAAATTTTCATTTTATCGTGTTAGCTGTATAGTTTACTTAAGTTATACACTTTCCTTACAGTTCATTCCATTGCTCGATATGAGCTTTATCCGTATTATCCTGTAATAGCCTTCTTAACATCTAAATCGTTTACTCACAGATTTATGTAATGCCACACATGTAGAGAAACGCACTAATTACAATGCTACTTCTCACAGATGTGAAAATTTATCGTAGGAAAACCTTCATGTCACGATATCTCATGGCACGAATGTCGTCTTTCAATACGATGTCTGTGCTTCCTGAATCATGGTTCATCCCTTCTTATAACTCAAAAATTTTTAGAGCTAATTATTCTACTGAAAAACATCCAATCTTACCTATGCAAGGTGCACTCTGCTCTTGTTTCGAACTCTGCAAAGCATGCCCCACAGCGGTAGGCAGTCACCGTTTTCTGAAGATATCTAGTTGAATTCACTCAGTCTGATAGAAAACGAAAAAATAATGTTTTTGGTGGGAAGAGCGGCAGATAAAGTGCAAAGCACATTTGCGTCGCAACTCAACTATTCTACAGACACTGAGATGGATTCAATGAACACAGGAGCACTGAATCTTTCACGCAGGACGTTTAGGGTTTTTTAAACTGACAGTATCATCGGTTTAATGCATTTCTTGTAAGATTTCAGCTTCGAAAACAATTGTAGACCAGCTCGTGGAGCAGTGCAATGACTGGCTCGCACTCCCATTTCCGATTACAGCTTATCCAGATGGGAGAATATTTCCTTATAGCTCGATCTCCATATTAATTATTTCTCGTCGTAAACACTTTTGACATTACGCAAATATGGCCTAATATTCAAGTTGAAAAATAAGCTCTGTATTTTATTAAGTTCAGTTCACAGATCTGCGAATGCGTATTGATCCTCATGGATGAATATTTTCACGTGTATAAGGATTGTTTTGCCATGTAGGCTGATGCAATAGACTCCTCTCAAATTTTAGAGAGTACATGGAAGGCAGTTCAAAATAAGAGCTGGGCAAACCTCCAGGGAGTATAATAATCCCCAAGACGGATTTTAATCAGCAACGATAAGACACCTTCTCCTAAAAGATGACGAAAATGTGTGATGTTGTTTCAGTTCTGTGGTAACAGCCTGCAGGGTTATAGGAATGATAAGAAGAAATAGACTGTTTTTCACTGCCTATTTGTGTTATTTGATAGTTACCAAGATTAAAAATGATGCAATGTTACTTACGGAGTATTGAGACTCATCTGAGGTCTGACGATGGAAGATGGATATATATATCTTCTCTATCAGTGGACGCAATTTACACAACGATTTTTCATCTGGTGCCACGACCATAGAATCGAAATTCGTAGTGAACATCCTGGAGCGGCCTATTGCTTAAAAAATATGACTGAATACCTAGCTTAATGGATCGTGCAATTTTAATGAATGTAATGAACTCAAAGACATCGAAACAATGGAAAAGAGCTAAAACAGTTGCGGATTAAGTAAATAAACCGGTTTAATGATGCCATCTACTGGATAAAAGGTAATCGAGCAGGTAATTCAAAGAGGTTGAAAATGTAGCTAAATCGGAACTGGCAAATGAATAATAATGAGCAAAAGATATAGAAATAACCTTATCAATATAGAAAGCTATAAGAATAGAAAGCTAAGGGTGCAAAAACCTCGTTGAGGGCTGCGGAATAAGTGATTTGAGGTATTCGATGCTTTTTCAGAAGCGTTCATTTCATAACGTAGAAGCCTCTACGGTGTGTTCTCATAAAAGCTCGAGAATCAAATTCCAGCAAGATCTTACGAAAGTGTATTTTCTAGTTTTCAAGCCAGAATTTGCTAACAAAACAATGTTTTACTGGTCTTGAAGGAAAAAAATGCAGACGCCTTGATTGTAGCACGGTGAAATGGGCCGTGGAAGTTGACTCGCTGACGCATCAACAAATTGTTGACAAACGTGAACGAACGTGGAAGCATGTGCTGAACAAGTTTTTTTCTTAGGATATTGATGGAATTTCTGTGCAAAGCCTTTCTACAAGTTCTAACATGACTCCACAAAATCGATTTTTTTTGAATAGGGGTGCCGTGGTCGTGTGGATGTGACGCCGTCGCCGCGCATATGGGCCCAGCCTTACCCCATTACTCTCCGGCAGTCAACAACGAGCGTCCTATAGGACACCACAGCCAGGCTATTCTTGAGATTGCAAGGAGGCGTGCTCGGCCAGTATTTTATATGACATTTAGTAAGAAGACGAAGAAACGAATTGATTTCCAGAAGTACTGGGAATCGTTAAGTGAATAAAACGCTGTGAAGGCGGATAAAATAAAACGTCAAAAAACGAAGACGACGTATGTCGTCTGCGTATGCTTTTGGAA
>JAHQIW010001044.1:0-65019 GCA_019055375.1 Parelaphostrongylus tenuis
AAACAGTTAAGATGGTTGTCATGAATCCATTCTTGGTAGAATGAGCGTGCTCAATGAAATCAGCTGGTCCAAAATTTTTCGTTTTATAGGCGAGATATTTTAGACAATAAGGAGTACATTGAATTTGTGCCTCTTGATTAAAAAAGGCGGCGGTCACATTATCACATATGATCTGTGGCGCGTGCTATATGCTTTCCTTTCACAATTCATGCTTCACGAGGAGGGTTCATCCCGAATGTCTTTCTTCCACAGCGCAGGTAATGGGGTCTGAGACAGGAGCCGTGAGGTATAATGACTGCTACAAAACGGTCATGCTCTGAATTAAGTGTTCTGATGAAATCTAGTTATAGTCCTATCAACGTTTATGAGCGTATAGACAAAGGTTTCAAATGTAGCCTTTTCCTAAGCACTTGGTTTTTTCCTTCAAAAGTGTGGATTACAAATGAAACAATTACGTCATTCCTAATAAAAATGACCCTTTTGAAGTTTGTTCTATCATATTTAGATATCTACTCGCAGAGAAATCACATTTGGTGACAAAAAAGTATATATTTCATTAGAAAACTGCCACACTAGCATTAGAGAGCGCAAGAGCAGCCTCTCTTTGTAGCCGTTCGAACCTCGCACCAGCGGAAAATGGCGCCTCCAACAAGGAGATATACAATATGCATACACAACTATGTAGACGTACATTTGATTGTCTGAGCACGTGCGATTGATATATGCATATGTGCTGTTGCTTTCACATCTATATGTTCAGTTATGAAAACCGATTTGAACTGTTCTATGCATGAGCTCACATAAAAGTGGGTGAGACATTCGCTTGAGTTTGAAAGTCTAGTAGATCATCTATTATACTAATCTGTGTGAATCACTATGTTTCTGTCGAATTTTCTGATGGTAATTTGTGACTCCATCAGAAAAACTATTCAGATATTGTTTAAAAAAATCTAGTATGTAGTAATCTCTAATAAAAGCGAGCAGAAAAATCAAGAAATGCTGTTGGAGAGAGTTGCAAAAATGCCCTTCATCTCCTCTCCAAATTCTTCATGTTTTCGAAACATCGGACCTCCATTCGTACTAGTGGGTTATAGATACTCATTGTATGACACGTGCTAAAATTTATAAGCTTTGTAGCTCTACCTGCTCATCAATTAAGTAATCGCTGGAGAATGCATGTGGCTTATCTGTTAGAGGTGTTCTGTTTCTCACACAAGGTCCATGGTTAGATCTCGCGCTCATGGACTAAGCTAACCACCTTTTTGCAGTCGTTAAACTGCTGCCAGACTTGTCTGAAAGCATGAGCAGTACTGACCGAAGGCAGTGTAGGGTGAGTCGTTGTAAAGACCAGATATGACCGAATGTAAAGAAGCGTTTAAAGACCGAATGCATGACGCATCCTCAGGGATTGATCAACGCCAAGAGCTTTATCCTTTATGTTCTTTGTTTTTGTTAGTTGCATCTATTTGCAGGCTTTCTCACAGTGGGCTAGTGCTCATGGTCTATCAATTTGTCAGGGACCTCCTCATCCGTCACCTTTTACCCACATATATGCCACTCCAATTATCCAAATGTAAGTAAATTTTCTACTGCCTATTTCGTCTTGATCTTCGCGCTGGCAAATCTTAGCAGTCTTTCAGGGTTCTAAATTTGACGGCAAGCATCACGTTGACTGAACCCGATACAACCGGCGTGACAAGCAATCCCTTCTACCGAATCATCCTTCTCGAGGGTTTCTTAAGACCACACCCAAATTTCAATATACCTCTTAGTTATTTTTAGCCATGTATGTGGTCTGTTATGCGCACTTCTACAGTGAAAAATATGCGTTTCGGCCTTGCAGCTTCATCACAGGCATGGTGTAAGGGGTAGATCCCTCGGAACTGAGCGGACGAAAAGGTACGGTGCTAGTGACGAGGCTGCAATGTCGAAACACATGTACTGCACTGTAAAAGTACCCATAACCGGCCACATACGTGGCTCAGAAATAACCATCACCCATATCTCCTTCTGTTTATTCCACTGATGCTCATTTGTAGCGAAAGAAATTAGTAATATGAATAAATTTATTTGTCACGCATGCGTGTACGATGACTGTTTTGGACTTTGCATTATAATCGATTTATTGTACTCAGCAATCCTCTGTTTGCCATTAATATTAACCTACTCTACAGCCAACTTGCAAGCTTCGGCCAATGATTGCTTTTTGTAGAAATGATAGGAAGGAATGATAAAATGCGATTTCAAAGCTCAACTTTTCTTTCTTAATGAGCTTGTGAAGAGAATTGAGGACGTTCGAACCAATTTGAGCAGCAAACCGGCTCCTGTTGGCTCTTGATATGTGCCGTTCATTAAAGTTTGCTTGAACGTTTTAATGATTACCCCTTTTTGACAATCACTGTGTATTGTGATGTCTACTAATGTCGATACTGTGTTCCTAACACCACACACTGCTTGACATCATTGCAAGCATTCAATGTAAGTCCTCAAAATAATTAATACAAATAATTATATTATGTTCTAATACTCTGTCCATTAAACGGATCTCCCTCTTTAAGGGATCCCGTCCGGCTAGTCGCGAGGGCACGTGGCGCGTGCCCAGGTGCTGGATAGGGGAATGAATGCGGACCAAAGGCAAGCATGTGCTTCTCAGAGACGCAGGTCGATTCACGGTGTGAGCTCCCAGTTTCTGCAGCGCCGACTTGACAAAACTCTATTTCTGCAAGTCAAGTCGGCCAAAAGCCTGCAATAAAGCTGGGAAGTATATAGGAAGCGGTTAGGAGTCGCCTCCAACAAATAAGCTCCTCCAACTCCTCCGACAGAGACTGGCAAGTTACTCGTTAGCACCCAGCCCTACTAAAGCCTGGCAAGATACGTGTTGGGTATCAAAATACCAAAAACAGTAATGAATATGGGCCTCATTCCCCTGACCCCGAAAGAGCTTCTGGCACGGCATCGCCATAGGACGAGTACGGAGAGGCTGCTAAAACATCAGAGCCAAACTAGGCTGCCAAAATCGAAACGAGCTAAAATGACGATTTGTACCTACAAAACAAGAACCCTTGCTCACCAATCCGCTGTAGAAGATCTATTGATTCAAGCAAGAAGAATAAGGTACGACTTCATTGGCCTGGCTGGGACGAGAAGACGCCATCATTTTCACGCTGTTTATGACACTGGAGGAAGAATGTTTCTTGGAACATGCGATAGCAGAGATGTCGGCAGCGTTAGCGCCCGTCAAATCGAAATTGACCGTGAACATGGATTCGTCTGAACAACTAACAACCCGTATTGGGCGATTGCGGTTGAAGCGATGTGTTTCAATGCCGGCTTTGACCATCTTCGTTGCTTAAGGTGCAACATCAAGCTATGACGAAGAGAAGTTGAAGCGTTCTATAGGACCTCGAATAATTCTCCAGAGAAGATCATACGTTCTTCAAGGTCATTGTCGGAGATTTTAATGCAAAAACTGGACTTCGAAGAGCATCTGAAAAACGTCAGATTGGAACCCACAGACTAGAATGGAATGAACAGGGTAAGAGGCTATCCGAGTTTATCATGACGAAACAAACCATCCGTGGTAACTGGCAATTCCAAAAGCCTCTTTCTCAGCGATGGACGTGGGAGTCTCCCAATGGAGAGTGCCATAACAAAATAGATCACATCATAGTAAATCCAAGGTTATGCCTGACCGACGTTGCTGTTGTTTCCAAGTTCTACACGGGATCAGACCATCGCCTCCTTCGCGCAACGTTCCGATTTTCGAGGAGAGGAGAGAAAGCCGCTAAATTCAAACAACGAAGTTCCAGAACTACCATAAACTGGGATGTATTCAAATCTTTAGTCGGCTCTTGGGAAGATACCGCTGTCGACAACATCGACGAGGAATACGATCGACTCGTTGAATATCTTCACGTTAGCGCTATAAAAGCCGAGAGTCCTAAAGTCACGAAGGGACGCTTGTCTCCGCAGACACCCGAGCTGATACGTCAACGTGGAATTGCACGAGCTACAGACAACTGAAACCATACGTCCAGTCTAACGAAGCGCTGCAGAGAAATGATAAAAGAAGACCCCAAAGAGAGAGGGGCAGCAGTTATGGCAGAGGCTGCAGAAGCTGGGAAGAGCATTCGCAAAGCCCAACGAGTCTTCGCCAGTTATAAGATCACAATGATTGCACTCCGATGCCCTGACGGTGCACTTAAAGCTTCCAGAAGGGCTATGAAATTAATCATCCACCAGTACTACTCGGATCTCTCTGCTAGCCATGTCCTCTAACTGTCATATAATTTGAAAGAGGGTGAATATGTCGTTTCACCTGTCCTCTTTTCCGGAATCCGACATGCTTTATCGTCGGTGAAAAACAGAACAGCACACGGTCCGGACAGGATTAGACCAGAACCTCTGAAACTACCGCCAGTTCTCATCAACACCCTGGTTCGGCTCTTCACCCTCTACCTGTCAAGATGTAAGGCTCCCATTCAGTGGAAAAACCAGCAAAACCGTAGTTGTTCGAGAAGGGCGAACTTCGCGACATAGGCAATTATCGTCAAATCTGCCTGCTGTCCGTTGTCTATAAACTCTTCACTCTAGTTATCCTAATCAGGATTGACAGAACACTGGACGAAGGACAGCCATATGAACAAGCTGGGTTCCGAAAAGAATTTAGTATAATAGAACACATGCAACACGATTACAAGACTCATTAGAGTTTCACGAGAGTACAAACTATCGCTCTGTCTCACTTTCATCAGTCAGAAGAAAGCCTTTGATTCAGAGGATACAGAATCGTTTATAGAGGCCTCTGAATAACCAGGGCGTCCCTACTCGTTAGATAATGATCCTTTGTGAGCTATATAAAGATTTCGCGACCAAAATATCTCCATTCTGCAACAGTATCATCACTGACGTAAGAAAAAGGGTTTGACAAATAGATGCAAATTCGCCAAAATTATTCACTGCCACCCTCCAAAATGTCATGCGAACATTAGAATGGGACGATATGGGAGTGAAAATTGACTGTCGACAATCAAACCATCTTTGCTATGCTGACGATATCGATCTCATAACATCAAACATCAGCTAAGCGGAACGAATGTTGACCAAATTCGACAACGTCTGTGGAAGGATTGGTCGTCAACAAATCTAACGAAAACGTTGTTCATTAGTAACGGATAAGCTTTGAATGCCTCATTCACGCTCAACGGAATGAAAATCTCCAAATGCTCCAAATACATTTATCTAGGTCGTGAAATAAACAAAAGAAACGACCTAGCTCCAGAGTTGGCCAGGAGGAAACGAGCGGCTTGGGTAACGTTTGAGAGCATCGAACATATAGTGAAGAGGACTAAGAGCATCCAACTCCGTGCCCACCTTTTGGATTTGACGATTATCCCTGAATTGACTTATGCAGCAGAAACCTGCTCGCTACGTAGCAGGATGAAAGATCATTTGGCGTTACTGAACGCACAGTCGAAAGGTCGATGCTAGGAGTATCCCGCCTCTCGCAAATGAGAGAAAGGATCCGAAGCTCCGACCTATGTCAACGATCGAAGATCAGAGACGCCGTTCTACATGCCAGGATATGGAAATAGCATGGGCCAGGCCCGTTATGAGCTTCAGCTACAACCCGATGGACGAGAGTGGTTACCCACAGGACTCATCGGGACATTAAGCGCTCTACAGGAAAGCCACCGACCCGTTGGTCCGACTTCTTCACGAACGTTACAGAAGAAAATATGATGCTCAGCGAATCCCCAGAGCGGAGATTATAGATTGGGCTACTCTTGTACACGTTAGGCAAAATGGAAGTGTTGCTGGTATCCGCTCCAGTGACTCGATGATCACCGGGGCGACAGGTGATACTCTGTCCATTATAGACTTTCCTATCCATATCAATTTTTACTTCACTAGTCGCAGTGATAGATAAAGATTATCTGATGAGAATGTTAATTAATTCGATCACGACTACGCAAATATTTTGAATGATTCGCGGCGCGATCATCAGTTGGTAATACACGCTCGATCCAATATGCATTAACATTTCCATGATCATTTAAGTGTTTGTTTGACTTGAATAGATTGTAATGTAAACAAGGCCTATGCTTTTTTCTTAAAGCCTCGCATTATCTTCCAAATATCTTCATCTGTATGTGAGCAAAAAGTGATCTTTGAAATTGATGTTGCACGCTGTTGTAACTTGGACAAATTGAAGCTTCATGTAGGCTTCGAATCCGCAATAACACTCTACGGGAGTTCATTATAGGCGTATGGCCACGGTAATTGCAAATGTGGGTTTGGAGCTCAGTTGGACCTGTAAGTTTTGCGCATAACTTAGCATCCTTGTGGTTGCGTTTTATATCGCACCTTTCCGTTATAACAAAAGAAATAGACATCAATCAAATGTCAGAACACTGAAAAATTTTCGTTTTTACTCTGGGTGTGTGACTGTGTGAATTCTACTCTGAAAGACGTCATCAAAGCTCTTTGTGCTCCTCACATAGAAACCTTGAATAATTACTTCTTTTCGCCTTTTTCTGTTTCTAAAAGTGCAGTTGGTGACCAATTATTTTTATTTCTAAGCGGAGCTGAATCTAAGCCATATTTAATGACGAGGCGCATAACACTGTTGTCCATCGTTGAGTTCCAAGAGTTCCAATCCGAAAAACTCAAAAAATCCGAGAAATTAGATTCGCATTGGAATCGTAATTTCTGCTTTGAACTATTCCTTTACATTCGTCTGTTCTTATTCAACTCGCTTAAAGCAATGATAGTCGGATAAGATATCTTGAACGCTATGAGATCTGTTATGGCACTTATAAGTGCTAGGCACGTGCTTAGGTATAACAACCTGGCCAGTAGCTCAGCAGCATATGTTTCCGCAGCTATGAGCTGTGGACAGTGAAATGGTCACTGAAATGTCGAAGGATTTCATCACCTGACATGCGGCGACCTAAAATAATTTGGCGTTGATTCCTTTATATGGAGTATTTCCCTCTGCCAGGGACTGGTTCAACCAAAATGTACCGTGCTATTGATGAGGCTGTATTGCCGAAAATCAGTCCAGTACAATATGAGTGCCATATCAGAGCTTATGGTAAGATTTGTTGTCAGGTCATTTTCGTTAGAGGGCGACAAACGAATATTAGACTCCATTCGCTGGACAAGAACTTTTCATAAGAGTATTAGCAGCATGAGAAAGCTTAAGTCTCTGGCTAGCGCGAGAAGTGGCTGTTTTTCCAAATGACCATTTTATACGCTGTGAGTTTCAAAGCAAGATTATGTTTTACATCGGCCGCACAAATCAATTATTTCTCCTATGGAAGAACGAAAAGCTCATGAACGTGTAAAGAAAACTTCTTAGTATCAGAGTCAAACGTTTCATCTGGCTTCCTCCAAAGCGGAAAAACAATTCCTAATTAAATAAGAAAAGTCGTACATTACATGTGACCCGTCAAAAAGCCATAACTGGATGGCCGTGTTGAAACGGCAGTATTCACCTCACTCCTTTCCTTTCCCCCCACCTCGTAGATTAGCCAAAAACAAGCGTATGTGAATCAGTCTCGGTTTCCCGGCTGAACTGGGTCTTTCCAGGAAATAAGCAAGGCGTAGGAATCTCCAAATCTTACGCTATAGAATTTACTAATAGTCTGAGGAAAGAGCTTTTTCTTACGAGATCTTCTGATGAAGCGTTATAAGAGAGTGTTTTTGAAAAACCGCCACGTACCGCGTTAGTCAGAGATGTACGTTTCCAAAGATTAGTAACGCTCTTATGAGTAGCTTTTGTTCAGCAAAAGGGGTTGAAAACTCATTTGGCGTCGTCTAACTTAGAAGTGCCTGCGTCTTCACAAAATAATTTATTTATATGGTAGTTTAGAGGGGTTTTGGTGCTACTGACGCACTGATCTTGCCTTATTCAGTAGATTTTTGTTGGTACAGTTGACGTACTGATTGTGATGATTCGGTTGACGAATCGATCAGGGTGCGACTGTGTTGTCGACTTGGTAGGGTTGAGTTGATTGTTGATCGAAGTGTGTCTCGATCGATAAGTTTTAGTCTCATGGAGTGTTAAATTGACGGTATTGACACGTGTAGTATATACCAGTTTATAAGGAACAGTGTATGTCCAATAAGCGAACAATGAGCTTGTATTAATGAACAGCCTAAAAACATAAACATTACAACAATAGTATTGAAACAGTATATACATAATGATAGGGCGATCATGTGACGATCAAGTGACAGTAGTGTGAGATGAGTTCTCCACTGATGAATGGGTAAGACTCAAATGAAGTGGTTCGAAGAGTGGAAAATTTGTCAAGTAATGAACGATGGCTTGAATAGGATGACAGGATCGATGTGTAACAAATGCGTAATTAGTGTGAGAGCTTGGCAGGCAAGCAACCGCACGAGGTGTGAAACACAGCAAGACTAACGCAGAAAGGCGGAGAGAGACGTCAGCGTCGTGACTGAGTGATCATTCTCGAATTTTCTGCAATCGCAGTGTGCTGTAGCGTGGCTATGGAGCGCGGAGGTCTCATATGGTCTTCATGATGTTTGCACCGAGAGGAGCACCCAGTGGGCTTGTCGAACTTGAGGGGGCCGGGGGACTATATACATAAGGGAGGTGATTAAATATGGGACTGAGTGCTTATCCTCGGTGGTGAGTCCCACATGATTTGTTATAAGGCTCCATAGTTTAGTGGACGTACCCAGTCCACTCCAACACACAGCGCACTCGATGATAACTCAGTTTACGGTCGACAGTACAACATATTAGATAAAACAATCTACAATAGATCATTATAGGTATTTGACGACCTTCTCCGTGATGCGAAAAAAAAGAATCACAGTATGTCTGTTCTACAAATTCTAAATGGTCAACTTTATTGACACGACAGTCGTGAACCGAAAAGGTGAAAAATAACAACAAAACCTTGCGGAGCTGCTATACTACCGCTTTATGGGACATTTGAGGCTTCATACTGTCAGTAACCGCCAAAAAGTTAGCCGGTTACCATACATCACCGGTAACCCCAATTAAGCTCGTACTCGCAGATAACGCTTTGAATTTAGTAGTCATTAAATCAGCCTATATCAAGTAACGATCTTTGCCATTTAATATTCGTTTGTTTCTGCAAAAATTCTTTCCCTCGTCTTGTTTGAAAATATATGCTTTAGGCTATTCAGTGTCCTTCACTTTGACGCCACAAACATACTGAAACTTTGGGATACAAAATTGACTAGCATCTGTGTGTGGACTTGATGAAGCTCTTTGCTTAATTTTTCTTATACTCTTATAGGTTCAATAATATAGAGAAGAAACAAATGTAGATGAGCTTAGGTGAGGCGCTCTATGGCTACCGCAACCTGAAGCCTGTGCAGGTCGTGCCGAAAATCCACATAAAATTTTGGATGATGAAGTTCAATCGCTATAAGGTTCAAAAGAAGACTAGCATATTACCACTTTTATTTCATAGTGATACATGCTTGACGCTCGTCGTAAGCCTTTGCCAACTGATCTCGATACTTCTTGTGGCAGAGTGTTGTTCTGCTCTCTTCTTTGAAGAACGAATGCATTCAGAAGATGTATATATATAAAATGCCGCACACGTAAAGACCAGATACGTTACTTACTGCTCTCTCACTGAAAAGCTGTGGTCTACTGGCCCGAGAACGACGCATAATTGATGCTTGAATGAACGACGCCCGCGCAATAAAATTAATCTGTTTTAACCAATTCGCCATGACGATATTTGTAGTCTACGAAAACTTTTCTTTCAACAATAGATCTAAGTCAAGAAAAGATAGAGCTGTTCAGACCGTAAGGGTTCCTGATATTGACATGTGCATCGTGGGAATAGCCTCAATTTTCTTATTCATGCTTATATCACACTGATCTGGATTCTCTCCAACGCATAGGGCTGTCACACTGCCGCCGACAATGATGTAGCGTGGTCGCCTCGCCTTGTCTCCGTTGACTGATTGTAAATTCTTTTTCAAATATTTGCTTTCATTAAAAAATCGAAAAAATTCTTCTATTTAGTTTATGCCATTCCCATCTGTATTAGTAGATGATAGAAGATATCAAAAAGTTGCGTTTACTTGTTGAAACTAAGATAACACTTTTTATCAGTAGTTTTTTTCTGCTTTTTGCTATGTTTCTGGAAGGATGCGATAAAATCATGATAAAGTTTGTATTGATTCAAATATTCACGTGTATTCGCTTAAACAATAATCTACTTTGGTACTTTTTAGTTAGCTGAGCGCCACTTCGACCCTTCAGAAAAAGATTGCTTCGCGCTTGTTTTCGACAATTGAATTAGCATTCGATAGCTTAAATCAGAAGAATTTGAACGGTGTAATTTATCTTCAAAAAGACCTTGGCATTGCACTGAAAGAGCAAAAATGAACTTTTGTTTCTCATTCAAAGATTTCAGATTTCTCGTTGAGCAAAGCTTTTCTTTTGAGCTTTGATAATTAATCGATAGATTAGACCTTAAGGATTCCAACAATTTATTTAGTTTCAAATATCGGCCTGATATCACGCTGTAACAGCCAAAAGAAAATTGGGCTTTGCAAAATTAGAAAAAAGCAATATATCTTAACTTTTGTTCCAAGTGTTTTCTTAAGACCACAGCTCAAATTCAATATGCCTAGCAATCATTTTTGAGCCATGCATATCAGTGGTCCGTCAACAAGGGCTGACTTATAGAGCCCGATACACGTGTTTTGATCTCGCGATCTCGTCAGTCAGGCAGTTACCCTTTCTCGTCTTTTGCTAATCCTGTGTGGGTGCTCCAGTCCCGACAATAAGAGTTAGCGACGACGAACGCTTTACACTCTATGTCCAGTGAATATTTCACCAAGCACAGAGTGTTGTACACTCGACTCGTGGCCACTGACATGCGTGGCTCAAAAATGAATGTTAGGCATATAGAAATTTGAGCTGTGGTCTTGGGAGAGCACTCGAAACGAAAGTTATGACATATTGAATATACTCGCCACGAGTAGTCTAGTCGAGTGTACAACACTCTGTGTTTGGTGAGATTTTCACTAGACATCGAGTGTCAAGCGTTCGTCGTCCCTGCTCTTAGTGTGGGCACTGGAGCACCCACACAGGATTGGCAAAAGAGGAGAAATGATAACTGCCCCCGCTGAAGAGATGGCAAGATCGAAACACGTGTATCGGGCGCTATAAGTCAGCCCTTGATGACAGACCACTGACATGCGTGGCTCAAAAATGATTGCTGGACAAAAAAGCAATAAATGCGGAAACCCAATATTTTTCTGGTTGCTATGAAGCACTAAAAAGGCCATTAAAGATGTCAACAACATTGATATAATTTTTGGGATTTGATTTATAGTTTGTTTGGTTTTTAAAACTATACGAAAAGGGTCCTGATCAACGACAAATTTTTGAATGAGGAACAAATTATTATTTAACGCGGTAAAGAGGCCTTTTTGAAAGAAAATACACCTTCACTTTCTTTTGATTTAAGCTATCGAATGATTATTTGATCACTGGAAACGATCAAAAAATACGTTTATCCCAATGGATCGAAGTGAAAAAAGGATAGTCGAACTATTCGATTTTTTACGAAATCCAATCTTATTTTGGCTGTATACAGCGTAATATCTGGTCCATGATAAGAGCCACATAGATCATTAGAATTTATGAGATTTTATCGACTGGTTAGCAAGACTCAAAAGAAATGCTTTGGTCAGCGAGAAATTTTCAATGAGGAACAAAATTTTGTTCTTGCTCTTTCAGCACAATGAGAAGGCATTTTGGAGGTGAAATGTACGATTTAAATATTTTTGATTTGCGCTATCGAACAGTTCTTTCAAAATTGAAAAAGACTAAGAAATACGTTTTTTTTGCAAGGAGTCGAAGTGGCGCTCAGCTAACGGAAAAGTGTTTCAAATTGTTGAATGGTGGTTTATACCGTTTCAGCTTTGTCTGAGTGAAATATTTCGTTTTGGTTTGAACTGAATGCAATGCTATATAGCGTGAGCTTTGCAGTGGTTTTGAAATCAGATTTGAAAAATATTTACATAATCCTAGGCGTTTCACGGCTCTTCTCAATGTCCTTTACTGCAGTAGAATTTCAGTGATCCCTTCAAACTACTAAAGTTGTGTAGACAGGGAACAAAAGAATAAATATTTACTTTCCCTTAAGAAAAATGATAAAGGAAGATTAGAGCCCTTCATAGTTCTCAGGGTGCCGGTTTCATCGAGGACTAAAGATCTAAATGGAAAGGAAGAATGGATTAACGTAGGTTCACGAATTTGTTTTGGGGGAGGAAAAGAAGTCAAAAAACGTCCTATAAGAGTCCTATCCCGCAACTCTCCTAGTGGAGGTGGCGGAAAAAAAGCGCAAATAAGCACAGCCAACATTCTGTTCAAACATACAAAGTGCCACATTTGTCTTAATCTCATGCGGAACGATTAGATCTCATCTCCATCACCACTAAGTAGTTGTTTGAGAGATAAAGGAATCGAAATTGATTTTTGCCGGAACACAATCTATGTCAGCTGCATGATATCTGTGCAAAAGAGTATATCAGTATAGGAAGAAGCAGTAGCAACAGGAACGACTATGAAGAAGTTGACCTGCTTAAAGAAGAGACCAAAGCTTTCATTGTAACTAACGATCGTTGAGCAGTATTCCATCCGATCCTTGTCATTTCTTTACGAAAAGAGATTTTTATAGGACAACTCCATCTCTGAGCTGTTTAGATCTTTCCATGATGTGACCCTTAGCATTGTATCCTAATGGATTGCTGAATCTGGTTCAACCTGAAAATCCTGAATAACAGGCTGTGAGTTACACATCTTCGTACCTCACTGTGCTGACACGAGGTCAGTGTGAAAGAAATTGTTACTTATGTTCATAAAAGGGATTTCTGTAACTAGGAAAAATAGAAGATAAACGAAAGTTTGCACCATGTTGAAAGAAACTTGGAGGATAAAAACAATTATGCCTTCTTGTGCCGCTTCAAACTGTTCGTGTACAATACGATCGACTATCTTGAACCCGTCGAACATGAAATTGAAGAGGAATGAAAGTGTTCACTGCAACAGAGTGAACTGAAAAGTACCATCGCATTCGCGTTCTTCTTGCGTATCCGAGATACACGTGGTCGAAATATCGCTCATCATTGAAACTGGATATCTAAAAGTCATAGGACTATTACTTGTTTTGAGCCGATAGGTCTAGTGCTATGTAGGCGCCTATTTCGTCCTATTGAGACTCATCAGTAGCACCCTCCCCTGTTCCGTCGATCTTTTGAGGTGAAATAATTCTCTAAAGGAATCGGCGCCGAGTAAAAATTAAGCACCCAAAGTAGGATGATGGTATTACCTGACTTTGTAGCACCCAAAGTAGGATGATGGTATTACCTGACTCTGAGCCGCAAGCTCGACTGCCGGTCACCTCAAAGTCGGGTAATACCATCATCCTACTTTGGGTGCTTAATTTTTACTCGGCGCCGATTCCTTTAGAGGATTATTTCACCTGAAGGGATCGACGGAACCGAGGGAGGGTGCTACTGATGAGTCCCAATAGGACGAAATAGGGCCTATATAGCACTAGACCTATCTGCTCAAAACATGTAATATCCTTATCGGATTAAATCACTTTGAGCGGGTCTGTAAAAAAGCGGACGATAGCAGAGTCATAGGACTTTTAGTTACGACTAGGATCCGTCGAGAATCATGAAAACAGTTAACCGATAACATTTACACTTTAAACCTAAAGGTCAAGGGGACTAGTCATTCAAAATTTTGAAAAACTCGCCATTCGGTAGGAAAAATGAGTGCATCGCATGTGGCTTCTACTTCTCCTCAACAGTATTCTCGGCGAGTGCTAAAGCCTGAGCAAATATCAAACCACCGAAGGGTTTGTGGTGAGACTTGGAGGCGCGTGGTCAATGTCGTCGGTCTGCAAAGAGGCGACGGTTACTTTTTCTGAAAACTTCTAAGCACTTTAACACTTTATTTGATCCGTCATAGCAGTATTTTTTGGCTGTGAAGATCTCAGTAATTCTAGCATTCAATTTGAAGACAGATTTCTGCTGAGGACACAATTTATACTTGAGTTTCAGAAGAATTTCTCTCGAGTACCTCAATTTATTGTCACATAACAAATATGATTAGCGGTGATTTTTGGAGCCACGATCCACAAAATATGTTTGAAGCAAACTAAACCGATTACTAGGATACAAGTTTTCTAGGTCCAAAGAAGTAGAATTCAATACAAAAAATATATGCCGAGCAAAGCAGTGTACCTGAAGGCATCCTGCTCGACCTGCTCAAACATGAAGAACTGCTTTGTATAATCTTCAAAGCTCGATATCAAAGAAAAGGCATGTGAAAAGCTGCTATCATCTAGTGCAGCGATTTGAAGCTCAAACGGGGGGTCCAACAATTAAAGCGCTTTACGAGACCTCAGCATCATAGGGAGCTGATAACAATTGCTTTCAATTCACATCAATTAGGCGGTATTTTAGCACCACCCTCTTGATGTTAGAGTGACGATGTATAAAAAAAGATTATCAAATTATGAAGTATGTTTGAAAGTTGCAAATATTGCATGACGTTCTTAAAAAGGTATGGGACAAGCGACTAAAGGTGGTTCGATACGTCATCTATCGCTCAGCAATCAATCTAAGTGGTTTATCATAATGCGATCGAACACTACAAGCACATACTTCAACAGTCAATAGTTTAATGCTTTTAGCACTAACCTACTACATAGTGAAGACGTGAAATACTCATAAACACAAAAGGCCTTCCCGATTACACCACACACTGAGAGTAAGTAGGTATTTCAGTGTTTGATGAGGTTCCAGCACAGAAATATAATTTTGCACAATTCTTCATTTGTTTCTAATCGGGACTCTCGTAAGCGCAGAAGGACAGCAGTATTCCTTTATTTTTCCGAATGGGGTGCGGAGAACCGTGGCAGTGTGGTTGTGATGCTCGTCGCGGTGAGGGGCAGTCTCCGGCAGTCAACAATGGACGGTTTACGGAACGCCACATTCAGGCTAAAGCCAAAAGATTCCCTGAAGATATATTCAACTAGTCTTTCCACAGTGTTCAAGAAGAAGACTGAAAATGTACTGAATGCTAGAAGTACCGAATTTCTCACAGTTAATTGAGAAGCTAGGACAGATCAAACAAATTGCTAAAGTGCTAAATTATCAGAAAACAGTGAAAGTCGTAAAGTATTGTAAAGTAGATATATTATCAATCAAGTGTTGTTGACTAATAACGCAACGAGAAGCATTAGGAAACAAATAGAAAAGAGAAGAAATGCAATTTTTTGAGAATGCAGAGTGAACATTGCAAACAGCAATGACGATGTCTTCTAGAGTACAACCAGCACAGCCCCAAACTTACCAAGATGTCATACTGTTTTTAATCTTGAAATCCTGGCGATTACTTTTTTCCTGTAATGTATACTATATGATACAACCATAGGGATGCTGAGTGATGAGCAAACTCAAAGCGCTAGCTTGATTTCGAATTCTCATTTGCTCTATCGGGGCCTATCTACTCTTAAACGCACTAACCGGAGTCGCTGCTTTTCTTTCTCCCTTTGAATAACCTTCTACATCCTTTAAAGGTTCAGTTTAACTGAGTTAATGAGGAAATGTGTCCTCGAAATCATTCACGCTGATAGGTGATTGCTGGTAGCACCAACAGTGTCATAATGATCGACGAAAAGGCAGAGAAAGGGCTTTGATGGTGCAGGAGATAACACCAGAGTCTCCGAAAAGGTACTGAGTTCGAAGCCCACGTAAAAATTCTAAATTTTGAGCATATCCCAGCAGCCTTGCCATGGCTCAAACCGTGCATCGTCATACAATTTCATGGCTTCTCAGTCTAATTTCCTGTCAAATACTCAGAATTTTCAATGAAACCAGTAAACCGGGAAACGGCAATAAATAGAAAAGTCTAAAATGGCTATAGTAAAAAGAGATGAGACGATTCACTTCGCCGCACTTCTACAAGAGTCATAAAATTTCTTTTAGATGAGGATATCTTGTGCATAAAGTTACAAACAGAGTAACGAAATTAGATGGCGTCACTATACACCAGGATTCCGAGAAAAAAAGAGTTATCATTGGAATGTTCAAACATCTTATAGACTTTGTATAGTTGAAGAAAAATTCAGAAAAAAAACCACATCATTGTTTTATTGGATTAGAATAAACCTTGATTTTTTCACCACAAGCTAATGATGTAAGAAAAGTTGAACCTCAGGGTCGCAATTGACCCTTTCAGGACGGCAACAAAGTTGTTGCGTGTGGGGCATATTGCATGTCAAATAACTCCACCGAGGCTTCATGTTCTGCCATCACTACCAAAAAGGATGAAATGCGAATTAGATTCCTGCCTGAAGTTTAAAGTTTTGCATATCACTCAACATTATTCTATGTGTAATTATAACATCATACCATCGCTGGGAGAGTGTTTGAATAAAGAATTCTTGTTGTGTCATAAATAGTTGGAACTGAGCTATTATATCAAGTAGGTAGCTTTCGCCTTGAAAAGTAGAGATTTTAGAAACATATGAGCGTTCTTTGTAATAGTACCTCAATAGGAGTCTCTTAGCATTACTTATATGTTTTCGAGGCAATAAACTTCTTGCCTAGTCGAAATTTTATTGCATGCATTTAAAAATTCACCCTGATCTCCAAAGAACTAGCTAATTACTCCAAAAGTGAAGCGTAAACTTCCCCTCTGTTAGAAGAGAGACCTCTTGGCTTGATCAGTACCTAAGGGATGCACCATACATTCGTTTTCAATTTTAGCTTCTTTCGATGTGATTCAATGCGTGTCTGGCATTTACGATGGCTTGCGGTGGCATACCGATATATTAAGTCAATGGTGCTTATCTTCCCAAACAACCTGTTACCAATTTAGCGACACCGGAATGACGGAAAGCTTGGTGAGCTGCGAGATTGAACTACGGGCCACATGTCAGATGACGAGCATCTCCAAGTACTGCTCCACATACGCTGTTTCCTATTCCTAAAACTCGAATCACAAAGCGGCGAGCGATTTTTGTTCTTTATTTAAAATTTTTCTTTGTCTTGGAGAAAATTTTGGTTCCTCGCTTTATTTGCTACATCACAATTTACATTACTTACAAATATGTTTTCGGAGGCTCTTATATCTGAAGAAAAACGCTTATGTATTACGCAATCATACTATTCATATCATCTAGTTAAGCCCTGGCGCATCTCCGGAATACGTGAGTATAGCCCTGGCGTACCAAGTTTGGGTAAGGCTTTGAACATTCTTGAAAATTTACATTGAATGTTTATTGCGAGGTTCTAAAAACAGTCGATGCATGAACCAATTTTGTTCTACCAGCCGAGATCCATCGACCGAGAAATGGTGATGGTACAGTGTTATTGTGCACTGTGCCGTCACCACATGCGCCTCCCTTCTTGTTACAATGCTGGGCTCATTGTGGGCCGTGTGCTACTAAAGAGGGAGCGAAACCTCCGAAACACGCGTGTATAGCCCTGGCGTACCAATCTCGGGTGAGGCTTCAGAAATTCTTGAAAATTTATATCTCGTGTTTATTATTTAAGCCAACGTTTCGTATAGTCTATTAAATAGGCTGACTTATAGAGCCCGATACATATGTTTCGACCCTGACGGTCTCGTCAGTCGGACGGTATCCTTCTCGTCTTTTGCCAGTCCTCTCGGAGCATTCCGTCCCCTATACTTAGAGTAGGCGACGACGAACATTTCGCACTGTAAGTCCAGTAAAAGTATTATTGAACAAGCGATGTTGTACACTCGATTGCTCTTGGCTGGTATCGTTTATATATCATACCTTCAAAGGTTTATACAGCTTTAATATTTCATACCTAAGACCACGCTCGAATTTCGACATATCTCATATTTATTGCTCCAACATGTCATGTGGCTTGAGATTTCAAAATTTGTGCGTGGTCTTAAGAAAACACTCGAAACGAAAGGTATGATAGTTAAAGATACTAGCCAAAAGCAACTGTGTGTACACCAGTGTCTATTCAATGATAATTTCACTTGATAGACAGTGTAAAATGTTCGTCGTCGCCTGCTCTTAGGATAGGGGACTAAGCACCCCGAGAAGACTGGCTAAAGACGAAGGTTACCGCCCTACTGATAAGATTGTCAAGGTCGAAACACGTGTATCGGGCTCTATAAGTCAGCCGATACAACAGACCGCATGACATATTGGCTCAAATATAAATACGAGTGTTTTTTCACTGTGCGAATCCTAATACTCTTAACATTTCACCTTCTACTTGAGTGTCGTTGAGTACTGACTGGACACGTCTCCTTGCAATCTCAAGGACTGCCTGTGTGTGGCGATTCTCAGAGAATTCGTTGGTGACTGCCGGAGAATGTTGGGGCGGGTTTTAGTCCGCGCGCACCGTCGAACGTCGCAACCACTCGGCGCCTTTCAGAGTCACCATAAAAATTTAAAATCAAGTAACAATGAGTAGCTGGTTAATAATGGGGATGTATATTATATGCGAGACCGTCAATGATAACTCTTGTTAATTTGAATTAAAAGTGCATTTCAGGAGTCAAAGTTTCTAAGAAGCATGGAACAGACTTTCTTCTATCGTTGTATGGTATTCGCTTTTTATATGTCAAGTTATACATTGCTATGGACTCACAGTCGTTGCATTTTTTGCCACTAAGCATACCCACTGGTTTGCGTGTCCTATGCCATATTTTTGATTACTCTTAAGGCGATTCCTTGTATGTCTCTTGTTTCTACCTCTCAAAACAACTTCAATGTGACCACGTGGAGATGGTCGTGGTCGCCCACCATTATGCCAGTGACGTGGTGCGCCTGAATCCTTTTGAATAGATGTCCTCTTCTACTTGCCGCATAGATACATGGACTATGTTGATTTTTTGAATAATCACATGTAGTCCCTTTATGCGAAGAGGAGTCGAATACTTTCGCGTTACAGATGGATTCTGTGCGAAAAAACTACAACTGTTTTTAGGAAAACGAGTAAGACTGCATACTTCTAGTTTCCATCTTTGTTACTCGCCATTGATGTCTCCGGAGAGGCGCCTGCGGAGGTGGTCGACGGCTATAATTTAAAATCAATTCGATCTTCCCAAGCTCCGAAGAAGAAATACTTTCGAAACTCTAGCTAGTAAGTACAGAAGCATGCCTAATCTTATCAAGAGAACATTGATGAAGAAATGATTTGAGTGGTAGAAGAAAAAATCGTCGCCCTAATCCTGCCCTCCTCATTGATAACGATGGGAGGCGTTTAAGGAAACGTTAGACTCAGGTGCAGAAAGTCAAACGATTTCTACGAACTCAAAACAAGTACTACTTGTTGGTTGTCAGAAGTACAAATTCAGTGCAGCATGGGTAAATTGAAGTAGTGCTAATTCATAAGTAAAGAAAATTTGTCGCTGAATAATAATGATTGTATAAGCTGTTGATTGCAGAATATTTTCTAGAATAAATAGAGAGAATAAAAAGCAAAAAGTTTCAAAAATTTTGGCTAAGTAGAATAACTCTTTCCGTCGATGTAGTTCAAAATATGATTCATGTGAATTTCACCATGGCTTACTTAGCTAGCTACTATTAGATCTCCCACATGAGAATCTTGTAGAAATCACACATTGCTGTAATGTAAATATACTTCCAAAGAACCTTTAATAATGTCGTCAAAAAAGGGAAAGTTGGAAATGCGTTATTGCTATATGGTCGGAGCTTTTGCATGAAAAAATAGGGAATTTTAGGATAACTGTGCGCTCCTTCGCTAGAAACAGGCTTATAGAAGTTTGTTAAGTGATAATCTAAATTTTTGTAACGTTAAAGCTCTGCTAGAATCTAAATTTTGCTATAAAACTGCTAATAAAACGCGCTGCAAAGCTCAAACAACGGACTGGTTAGTGGAGCATACTGTGAAAGTCGTTTTTCACAAAACAGCTCGATTTTAGGATGAGTGATTTTCAGTTTATCTACAAATAACTACAAAAATTTAGATAAAGTATGGGATTTGTTTAATAACAGCCAAAAACGAATTTCGTTTTGCAATACGTGTTTTCTTCATGGAAACAGGGAAATTTTCTTACAAGTGGTTGTCGTTTTTTTTTTCGTTAAATATACTTTTGTAAAAGTTTCATCTAAGATATTCTATCTCTTTGTAACGATATAAATTTTCTAGCACATAAACCTTACTTATAAATATTAGTAAGCCCTATACGAACTTCGAACGACGAGTTAAATACTTCGAGTAAAAAAACGTATTATTTTTACCGCTCTTATAGCGTTCTACAACCTTCTTGGGAACAACTCAAGCTCTGAAGTGTCAAAATTTGAGTTGTTGAATGACTATCAAAAGTTCAGCAAAAAGCCATCCATGGACTCCAGCAGAGCATGCAAAGCAAATCTAATGTGAAACACAATTTTATTTTTGCTACTATAGCGCAATAAAATATGCTCCTCAAAACTTACGCATTACTAGAATCGCCGAGACTCGATTTCCGATATTCGCTAAAATTCTAAGAAAAGATTCATCTATAGAGATAAAGTTCTTCAAACAATCGTGCACTCGTATGGGTACACACCGTCCCGTAGGAGTTAATGATTATCTGGTTACTTTTGCATGAGCAGCAGATCCATATTGACAGATATAAAAAATGCACTCAATATGTGGAAGTACCAATGATCGATTTTCAACCACTTTTCTACTTTAGATGTAGATAATTGATTTTGGTGTCTGCTTCTCAGGTTTCAAGTTTTGCTACTGTCTCAGCACTTTTTTAGTCATATTTCACACCGTAACCAACTAATGATGTAAAAATTAGGCAGTGAATAAAATACAAACTGTCACTGATCTCGATCTTGTGCATACAGTCGTATCTACAAGATGGCAATTCTAAACAATACCAACTGTTGCCATATTTCCCAAACGGAAAATGAAGTAAAATACCATGTCGCATCAGTAGGAATACCGGGCCTTGATAAATACATCTTTTATTGATGGTGCTTTTCTCTGATGTGCTGATGCATCGTAGACAATTATTAGTTTTGTTGTATTCTTGTTTCATCCAACAACAAAAATACCTTTTCTTAGTTCTACCTCGAAAAACAATTGTGGAGAAATTAAAATCTACGTAGAGCTGTAGATTATCGAGTATATAATTGATATTATCTCGGAAATTCTCAAAATTTTCGTTAAAAAGCTTTTAAAGTTAGCATTTCTTCCTCCATATTTCTCTTCAAATAAAAGTCTCTTAATAGCATTGTTAAAAATTTATTGCAGAAGTAAAATATCCGTTAGGTTGATCAGGAAAGCTATTCAGAGAAAATATTAACAATTATCTTAGATAATGCGCGAGTATAAAGGCTACTATAAAAGTAGCCAACTTCATTACATAAATTTTCATTGATTTATGAATGTAAAAGCTAAAGCAGAAAAGAATTCGAAAAAATGAAAAAATGGCACGAAGTTCCTTGTTAATGTATTGCCGATGATACTTGTACGGCCATAATTGTACCAATTATATGCTTCCTCAGCAATTCAGAAAAGTTTCCAATGATCTTTTTTATCTAAAAACACTATGAATGGTAAATTATATCGTAATCGACTACGAGAAATGGACAAAACAGGACGAGTATCTAGAGTGTTCCATTTTTTTTATAAGAATAGCGATCCCATCACCCAAGGAAGTTAGTTGACATCAACTAGACTGTAATCGATTTTTTATTGTCGAATTCTGCCTTTCAGTTTGTCGTTCAAACTTTCTACTAACGTATTATTGCACAATTTTTATTAATACTAATAAATGGGTGAAAAGTCATGCTGTTTTAATATTTAGCACAGCCCCTTTGAGAAGTTAAAAGATAAAGGATAAAGCTCTCGGCGTTGATCAATCCCTGAGGGATGCGCCATGCATTCGACTTCACTTTTTAACTTCGTTTGAGGTGATTGAATGCATATCTGGCCTTTACAATGACTCGCGGAGGCCTCCCGCTGAACCGAATCAGTGCTGCTTATCCTTCCAGACAAGTCTGAGACCTGTCTGGTACCAATTTGCCGACCCCGGAGGGATGGATGGCTTGGTGAGCCATGAGCGCGAGATCGAACCATTGACCTCGTGTGCAACGCAGGGCACCTCTAACCACTGCGCCACATGCGCTCTTTGAGAAGTTAGTAGTGATAAATGAAATTACTCACTTAGCTGAACTGTCCAAAACAAAGAAACCAGTTGTGTCTATTGAGAGATCCGTGTTATTTTTTTGTAGGGTTCAATATCAATCACCTAATATCAGGTGAACATAATTGAAGCAATGTGCGCAGAGCCTGTACTTATGTACAAATCTGTAATATATCGCTTGAGATCTTTTGCTGTCATAAAACTCTATTCTTATGAACTTTTGAGAAGAAGGAGACATTTTCGGCAGCGGCTTACATGTTAAAGAATTTTTGAGATAGTGGTTATTCAAAAATGACTATACGAAAAATTTTGTCGAAGTTGATTGATGAGAAGACGTTGAATATACTGAATTGGTTCCAGTTTCCTACCTATTTAACTATTACAATGTAGTTAATAATGACGTATGGCTGTTGTCGTGGAACCGAATTGGTCTATTTCGATTCGACGATTCACCACTCACCCACATAAACAGCTCTTACATAACATAACAGTTCTTATCGGCTTCCAAAAATACTTTTCTATTTGCTACGATGCTCCCTCCATTAAAGCTGCTTCTCTCTAATGCGTAGCTCCTTTAGAAGTAGATTAACTTTTTCTCAAGGAGTGGAAATTGTGATGCAGATTATTTCATTTAACGGTTATAAAAATTGTGACGGTCGTTAATTGTCGGCTAAATTCTGTTTTAAAAAGTCTTTCAATACTTCATCTTTGACAAGACATTACACAAAAAGATCTTTGTTCTCCCGTTGAACCGTTTTTTACATTCAAACATCAGAAAGCGCCAAGGGGTTTTTTTTTTTGTTCAAAAGCAATGCAGAAGAACGATCGAGACCGTCTTCCTGTTTCTTCGTTCAGGTCAACACCAGATTGCCGAGTTCTTACTTTTTGTAAATTAATTTGCAAATTTACAAGCTTCTACAATAAAGGTTCACTTGAGAAGGAAGTATTTAAACTGAAAAAGCTAAACTAGTAATTCTCTTCATATTGTGCTCTAGTTCTGAACTAGGAGACCCAAAAGGAAGTCGCATTTTGATTTCCAGTCTATTTTCAAGCGGTTTTAAAACTGTCTATAAACCTAAAATCGTTAAATCTCTAGCTTGCTCAATGAGGGATTTTGTTCACGGTCTCTTCGAATCTCAAAATTGGCAATCTTACAATTTGCAGAATGAGGGATTTTGTTGATTGACTAGTCAAATTAAATTCTATAATACTAAATATAAATACAAAGGGGTTTATCTCATAGATGGCTATGTGAATATCATTTCACTACTGTTTCATTTTCTCCACTTAAACATCTAATCATCCTTTCCATTTCTAACAACCTTTATTTTAAGTTTTATTTTCACTAGGTTGCTATCACAGTTCGCTACTTCGAATTCGTTACAACTGACAGGATTGGTTCAGCGTTGGATGAAATCAGTTTTTTTCATCTACTTCGATTTGTGTTACGACAGAGGTGACAATAACTACAAAACAATCGAATAAGAGTAGCTTAAAGAAGAAGCGATGATGTGAACTGTTGTACTCTAGCTCTTATTTTTATTTATTATTTCTTGGCGTTTAGTATAAGAAATTCACCTTTAAGTGTGATGAAACTACTACTCTCTTCGAGAGCTCACAAGTTACTCACCGCATCATCAAGACCTTTACTTTGCTTTTCTCTGAACCACAGTAACTAAATTTCCGATATTTACTTGACAGTGATTTCCATGACATGTATTCCACTAATATAAGAGAAGTATGACAGCTTATAACGTCTATTATTGGTCCTTTCCTCTAGATTTTGCCGAACTTTGGAATTTTATTTGACGTATATAACCTTTAAAGATGTCTAAAATTCAATATGCTTGGCAGCGATTTAGTATCGAATGCTAGGTTGCATGTATGATAATGCACAAGATCAAATCTACTGCTTCGCACTACCATATATTGGCTCTTTTTTCTTGGGCGATAAGCGACAAATGAATATTCGACCCCATTCGCTGGACTAGAATTTTTTATAGGAGTGTTAGTAGTTGTTTTAAAGCCTAAATCTCTGGCTGGCGTGGCACGTGGCTGGTTCAATACTCTTTTATTCCGCTGTCAAATCCAAAACTAAATTATGTCTAATATCGACTTCTAGAAGCACGAAAATCATATGAACATAAGGAGAAGAATCTTTTGTATTAGTGCTGTTTAATCTGAAGCTTCTTTCAAGGCAGAAAAAATAATTTCCTGAGTGAATAACAAAAACAGCACTTTCCCATGGCTCGGCGAAGGACCAATCGGTTGACGGCCGTGTTGAAATCGCCGCATTTACGCATCCAAGCCCGTAGAAAGGCCAAAATGCTCCTTTTCACGTATGTGAAACTGATCTTATTACCACTGCTGAGAGCGCATGTAGCGCAGTGGTTAGAGGTGCACTGCGTCGAACACAAGTCGGTGGTTCGATCTCGTGCTCATGGCTCACCAGGCCATCCATTCCTCCGCGGTTGGTAAATTGGTACCGGACAGGTCTCAGACATGTCTGGGAGGATAAGCAGCACTGACTCGGTTTAGCGGGAGGCCTCCGTGAGTCATTGTAAAGGCCAGATATGCATTCAATCACATCAAACGAAATTAAAAATTGAAGATTAATGCATGACGTATCCCTCAGGGATTGATCAACGCCGAGAGCTTCATCCTCTATGTTTTATCCCTGCTGCGCTGCAGAGAAACAGTCTTTCCACAAATAAAAAACACACCCTTGGAATCTTGAAACCTCACGATATCGAATGACTGCTAATAGACCAAAGGAAGAGCCTTGTCTTGCTAGAAAAACGCTTGTGTGAAACGCAAATGTTTTCCTATCGTTGAAGCGTTATAATAACGACTTTTTCAAAAGTTGGCCACGTACCGTGCTAGCCAGAAACTTAAACTTTCGAATGATTATTAACAATCTCATAAGAAGTTCTCATCCAGCAAATGTGGTTGAATATCTATTTGTCCCCGTCTAACAGAAAAGTACCCACATATTCACTGCTATGCATGACATTAATGTTCGCGAAAATCTTCAACAGGTAAAATGCGGCTGTTGCTGCCGGTCACGATGTTGGTGCTGATCCTACAGCAACTATGTGATGGTGGACCTCCTGGTATTACTGGTTCACGTGATATTCCAAAACTGAAAACAATGGCCGAGAAGGAGGCTAGAGTACTTAACTATGTAATACTTTCTCATGCATTTTGACCTTTTTTTCTAGTTCTTTCTCTTTACTGAATTTAATTCACTCCAGCAATACTTGGCCACATTCGGATACATCTCACAGCCAAAGATGTTGCATGCTGACACACAAAAAATCGCAGTTTCCTAGCAAAGACGCGCGATTTTGAAACATTAAGCTCCAATGATTGCCTCTCCTTGATATTTTGTTATGGCTGGCTTCTGCTTGTGAGCCATTCTAACAAAAAAATCCCAACTTCGAGCGAAAAATTTGATGATTGCTTTTCGAAACCACAGGTAAACGTTTAAATTAAAGTTTCTGCACCGAATATCTCTACTTTTTGGAAGAAAGTTCAATCTTCGTACAAAGCTATCAAGAAGTTTTTTGTGAGGATACCCTATCAATCTTGTCGATTACAATGATCTTGCAAAGGTTGGTGAATGATGTAGGCACTGAACTACTTTGCGGTATATTCAGTCTACGTTTCTTGATTTATTGCATTTTTTTTGAAAATAATTCAATAGAAGCGACAATCAAGTCGCGTGTCAAAAATTTTAAGACAACAACGACAGCGGTTAGACAAGACTTTATGTTTATTGTGATGTGGTCTATCTCCTTGCTATACTCTCTAACAAAGGGGGGGGGGGGGGGAATTTCTCATGTCGTTTGCTTGAGAAAGGTCTTGTGAAATTGTTTCCTGCCGCTTTAGTACTCATGGTGAGTTTAAACGGCGCATCACATTCATCTTGCTTTCTAACATAAAAAATACAAATCTAGCATGAAATTCTGTGCAGATCTTTTACAACTTTGCATAGATGCATCGATACTGTCTTTATGCCTTCAACTTCTCCCCTTTCACAAGCTTCTTTGAACAGTTGCAATGTCGCTGTACCATTCTAATGGGTCTACAGAACGCTATCATATTTATCTAAAACAGATTGGAGCCACAGTTATTAATTTAAAACGCGCTCACAGAGAATAACTGTTGATACAAGCAGGAAAATTCAATTACTCTCTTTATAGGTCTCCCAAAAAGTGGTCTGTGGAGGAACAGAACTCTACAGTGGAGCATCATCTCGTATCCATTATTTCTCACAAAATAACAGACTAAGTACGTTCAGTACTATGTCTTCTTCACTAAGATCTAAGTAATTTTAGCAATAGGAAGCACGAAATCCCACGGTCATCATACGAAGGGTATAATACAAAAGGAGATGATGCTATTCGAAAAAGCCAATGTGAGGCCGTTGGGGTGTGGCAGTAAGCCATGCATAAATTGTCGATCAAAATATTTTTCCGAGTTGTGGCTAAGAAAACATGACCGATCTTAGAGAGGCTTGCGATGAGGCATTTGAGAAATGGCAGCAAGTTGCTGGGTTGTGTTTCATTGAAACCAAAAACGAATCAAAAGCTGATATTGTGTTTTTATTCGACTCACTGCCAAACTCATTTCCCAAAGGTAAGTAAATTTTAGTAATTATTTTTTTAATGCGCTTATCTATCATACTGATTATAATTTTTATCTGAAACGTTCTATCACAATACAAAATCTGTCAAAAAAACGAGTAAAATATATTGCATGACCTTAATAACCCTTTAAAGTATTAAAACAGGCTATTTAGATAACACTACGTTCCAAACTATGATCATAATACTCGAAATTAATAGTATTTCCAATGCATTTCGCAGTGTTATGATGCTCTCTATATACCTAAGAGAATTGAGTGATGAGCAAAACTGCGGCCTCAGGCGGGAATCGAGAATTGAACCCGTGTTTCATCCTATCCGCGCGTGCTCTACCACTGAATTCTCTTAGGTATATAGAAAAACATCATAACACCGCGAAGTGCATTGAAAATACTATTAATTTTGAGTATTAGTGATTAGAATAGCTGTCAACTCAACTGGGTTTATAAAGCAGAATTGCACACCCGACCAAACCTGTCAAAGGTTGGTGGCTGATAGCTAACATATAGATGTTGAAGAATGGGTGGTGGCGTATATGTGCCTCGGTGATGTGGTGGTAGAGCACGCGTTCCCGAATAGGATGAGACGCGGGTTCATTTCCCGCATAAAGCTGTGTTTTTGCTCACCACTCAATTCTCTTGGGAACATATTTGAAACCTGGTAACTCTTCTCGCAGAAGCCCACTTCACATTTGCGACATAAGATGATTTTCGTAACAGCACTGAAGCCGATTAAACTCTCCTAAGGACCCCTACGCGATAACCCTTTAGAAGTGATGTTATTTAGTGAGAACTTACACATCTTTGTTAAATCTGTTTCCACATCGTTACATTCAAGTGTTTCATAGCTGACCTGAACCATAAGATGACCCAAAATATTTGAGATTATAGCATCAGGTAGGAGAGCGCTACGACCTTGCTACGCCAAAACATCAAAATTCTTAGAGTTTCTACTACGCAGTGAAGTTTATTTGAAAGTGTCTGAAATGCAGTATACAAAGTTACGGAATTTATATCGATATTAATCGGCTAACGAAGTGTCATAATAATGAAGCTCTCTATCAATGGGTTTTCAGAATATTAAAGTTGATTATGAAGTCCAAGAGTCGCAAATTCACTGTTTACATTACAAGACGCGATACAATTGCCTTAACTGCCTCACTACTTGTTGCAGTGCCAAAAACCTTTGCATGAACACTACGGTCAGAGCTGTAAACCAAATTAACAGGCAAAGTGAAAACCGGTAACGGTGAAGTACCGAGTGCTTCCTACAATGGAATTCTGTAAGTTTTTGTTGTCAACAACAAAAGATTAAACTAAAACATTGACCACATCCTTCCGGAGTCTTTTTTTACTTTTTAATCAAAAGTAAGACCATTTTCTCCATAGGTTCAAATTGCATTAGCTCTCTTGTAGTGATGAAGTGTTGGGTACGCTCGATTTGATATAGACAAGCAACTTTATATTCAAAATCACAGTTGTTTACACTATTAAAACAATTTTCCATCATTACCTTGACCTGCTGGCACTACTCCCCACCCCAACACCGTCGTGATTGTGGCTAACACGGAAATCATTGAAGGATTGGCTGGTATTTGGTTGTGCGACTATTCGTTTCTAGCCCCTAAAAAATCTAACAAATTTTGTGCTAGACCGAAAGAAATTTTCTAATATTTGCGTCACGTCACTCACGAGGTGATGGTAGATTTGGAACTCAGCGCCTGGATGTCAGCGGTACATTGAGCTGGCAGATCTTTCTTGTATCTCTTTTACTGCTACATTTTTTAAGTTTTCAACGCACTTGAATCGAAGCGAAATCCGTCAAACTTTTAGGAATGTATGTTGCTATTTTAAAGCTCTTGGAAATGTGATTGAGAGGAAAAATGTATATTAAGTGACGAATGAGAATGAAATACGTGACAGTGATTTTGCAGAAAAACTCCTTCGGATGAGTCAACGCTTCACGCGCCACGCCTTGAATCCGGTTCCCATAATCTCATACGAATAGTTGCGGCATAAAGTCCTAATTTTCCAAAAACAAAAATATCATATTTGAGAAGACATGATTGTTGAGAATACACATTGAGAAGAAAATTTTCTGAAAGAGGAACTCTGTTGAGGTAAAACGGAGACAATTTTAGGTGCGAAATGTCCTTCATGACAAGCCTCTACGAAGCAGAAGTAGTCGTATCTTATCTCCGACATTATTATTAGGCTCCCGAGTAAATATTGCAATGAAGTCTGCACTGATGGCAATGGCTATTGAAATTCAGAAGACGAATTCTTGCAGGCTTCGCTAAATGATCCAGAAAGTGAACAACAGGATCGCTTTGAAAATTCACCATTTTGAAGAATGGATTGGGGGATCTTGTGAAATCGGTCGAAAATGCAACTATATTACGACATTAGATCTTTTTGTGAGGTAAAACAAACGTGCACTTTGACGGCACTGCCAATGTACTGAAATGAAAAGATAGTGGACGAAAGTGAATTAGATGACGATGAGACATGTTTAATCACCTTTATGAATGTTCCATATGTCTCCCATCAACGTCGATGCTCATGATGCGATGTCAATTTCTAGCGTGTTCTTCACATTATGCAGAAAGTAAGATTTTTGGTTCTATATTCTGTTCAGTGTAGTTTCATTTGTTTCTCCAATACTGTAAAAAGGTCACCTAAAAATTGAAAAACTTTTTGCGATAACTAATCAGCATCTAGTCTCTTGTGTTTTTGACTTTATGAGCTGATTTCACTTATGACCAAGGTGCTAGGCAAACATTGCATCACTTAAGTGAGGAAAAAACAAAAGACATCCTGAAAACCGATTTCTACCATTTTGCTAGTGATAAATAGAACTCGTCTCTTAGCTTACAAATGCTGTGCAGCATAGTGTGATCTGAAAATTGGACTTTGGAAAGTTGTCTGTGGCGGCGGTACCTCAGTAAATTTAGAACTTGCTGTGATATGCCTTTCCTTAACTCTGTGAACTAAAATATAGTGAATGTTCTAGTATGTGTATCCGATCACTTCAGTTATTTTTGATTTGGCAAAACTTTTCGTCTCAGAACCTAAAAAATGCTGCTTTGCTCTGCTTTATAATTGTTAAGTCGAAAGAATCGGAGCCACCGTATAATCATCGTTCGCGTTATGATTTTTTTTTTCATGAACGCTTTATGAAGCTGACTAAGAGTGTTGAAGCGGTTCCGAGCTCTAACACTTCCGTGTTGAAGCAATTCAGTGTTGGAACATCTTTGTGATAAAGCTATTGAGCGTTGTAGTCCATTGTATGGATTTATATTAACAGAATGAAAACGCCACAGAACAAGTTTTCCCACATAACGAAACTCTAATTTTTCTATTATTTCAGTCCCGTAGCGGAAAAGATCTCAAACCACATCAAATGATTGTTTTGTACCGCTTGCATCTGATCAACTCATTCTAGAAATCACCTACCGTAGCATAAACCCAAACCACTACATGCCCTTAGACAGGTTGAAGCATATGTAGACTGCGAGAAATGGGAATACGAGAAGCGTATGTAGATTATGACCTGCAACTTTTGGAAAGATGGCAGGGATGTTATTTGGGCTTGAATTTGTGCCTTTTCCATGCTTTTTCACAACTCGAATTTAGGAGGGTAGAAGACAAGGCAATTCTTCTCGAATAAAAAATTTTCAGTCCCAGACAAAGATGGCGAAGTGAAAAGGATTAGAGTAACATTCCTCTGTAATCACCCTCAGGTAGTCGAAGTTCTTGGTATTTCCATCATCGTTGATCAAAGCTGACGGCGAAACTGTATTCGTACAAGTTCCGACGGCACTTCACACTACATCTTTTTTAAGTTGTTTTCATCTGTTTCTTTCGCCTGTACATATGTAGATCTTTTTGCAGCTTTTTTTGCAGTTAGTATCTCATATTATCCAGTTTACATGACTCAAATGTGTATTATGATCAAGTCTCGAATCCCTTCTTTTTTCGGGCAACTTAGTGTTAGGTGTTGGTAGAGATGCTGTGTGCTTTCTGTTAAATAACTAAAGTGAACTTGGCACAACCCTTACGTCCTCTAGTATGGTCTTTGGTCGCATCTTTTCAAACCTCTTATTTATGTTTGAATAGGAGCTTGCCGAAAATTTATATATTACAAACTGCTTGACTTTTTTTGGCCCGATGACATGAACTCTTTTTAAGCTTACATCTAATCCAATATTTGCGTGAAGAGGGCGATGAGTGGACCCAGTGCAAAATGATGGGGTACGAATGCAATGTGCCGAGTGGAGACCACTTTTTCTACGTAAATATGTGGCCGATTTCTACATGTGTCTTGCCACTATTAGTTCTATGTACAGTGGCGGCAATCTTTTTTCTGGAAGAATGAGTCTCTATAAAAGAGAAGCACTGCAGACAAAAGTCTTAAGATACAGTTTTCATTCCCATTTTTTCTCCTATTTCAGAGATTCCACTCTTGTATTGACTTTCTCTGATTTCCTATTCTCGCTATAAATCCTCTGACAGCAGACTTATAATTTTATGCAACTTCCTCCAACAAGTAGGAAACAATACAAGATTGGAAACTTTAATTTAGGAATGAGATCGGAAGATAGTCATTCAACCAGGGTTTGTCAGGTCCTTCAATAACCCGTTCGGTACGAAGTGCCTCTGCAAAGGACGCTAATCGTAGCATCGGTGCTGTGCAGATAGTATTATCGCACTCTGTGATTGTTGCGGGAAGTTTGGACTAGCACAACAATACGGCCTGTCTCCAGACCGCGCGACGCTGCCTGCACGGCCAGTGATATGTTATCTCTGTAGTATGTGAAGTAAAATATTCATTTTACACGAGCGCAATGCATTATGTGAACAATGTAACAGTTAGTCACTACAATATCAGGTGATCTAGTTACTGGATATGTAGTGATATGTAATCTCTGCACTAAAAAGCGGATTTTAACTTTACGGCGCACGTACTGTAGCATGTTCGTCGGATTTCTTCATGTAAGGAGTTCTCTTCTAAAAGGATTGACTTAGACGAAAGGCATCGTGCAACTGGCCGGACTGCAATACCGAGACATGTACCTTGTAATGTGTAAGTGCCAATAAAAAACCTCATGAAATCTCAAAAATGTATTGTCAGATTATATTGTTTTGATCGAGGTCTCGAAAAAAAGGTAAATGTTTACTGAAAACTGTCAGTTATCTAATCAAATGTTTTCGTGTTGGATTTTGTTTGCTTTAGTCGTGATACTGTTTGACTGGTTGAAGTGCAGGCTAAATTTGACTCTTTCAGGCTCTGAAAAAAACGACACCGCTAAAAAGTCGGCCACTGTACTTTGAATGTAATGCATTACAATTACACTCAATAAATATTATCATTATCACGAATCTACTTGATCAAAAAAATTATTAGGAAAGCGTTTTATAAGACGATAGATTGTATATTTCTCTCAAAAGCCAATCTAAAATTACATTTTCGAAGAAGCTGTGAAGAAGATTCTTCACATTTTTATGGAAAAGCGGTCAAGATCAACATAAATCATGTTAAAGAATTCAAAACAACATGCTCTCTCGTTTATCTTGGGATGGTATTTGTGCAGACATAAAGCAAGATAGATAAAGTTGAGAAGTTATGTCCTCTTATTCCGGTCTACCTTTCCTTCCTCTCACTTTTTCATCGCCTACCCGTTTCTGTTAAAAATATTGTCATAGAGAGGGGTCACCTTCTAGTGAACTCACTCATTGAGCATTGATAGATCATGAGTAGATCTATTAGTAGTGAAAAAAGTTTTCGCATCAACCTTGAAATTAATTAGCATCACAGATGAAGTTGTAAGATGACTACTGCGGAAAAAACCGTGAGTGCCCATGACCATCATTATCCAAAGCAATTTTCTAGGCTTTCTCATAACAGATAATTGCACTTTTCCGTTGAAAAAATACTTGCTTGAACAGCTTGGACGGCCCGTCTTCACTAGTTGTGCGGAACTCAGCACGTATTTCATTCGTCTCCTTGTTGCGCGACAGTAGTCTAGGGTGGTGGTTCAGTTGAGCATGGCGGCTGGTACGAGTGTTTTGCCGTGAGTTGAAAAACATCGGCGACTACAGCTGCTTAAATCTTTCAACTGACACGTCCGCCCAACGAGTAGGTGGTTGCACTTGAGACCGCATATATTGTCGCTGAATCCACTCTACAAGTCTTTTTTTCCATGTGTCGTCTGTTCTTCTTAGTATATGACAGGCATCTGTGCTTCGCATTAGATGTATAACATCTGGGTCACAAAGCTAAGACAGACTTCGAGAGCTGAGCTACGTAAGCCAACCAGATGTTGGGCGCACCGACGAAATTTGAGAAGACATCGTTCAAGCGCTCCGTGAGTTGTTCGCGGATGTTTTGACGTGATCGAAGTATTAGCAAAAATCTCACCTGCATAGTAGAGCGCCGGGAGGACCGTTGATTCGTAAAGGTGATCGCGCAGTTTTGGGTCCGCTAGTTGATCGGTGGCTTTTTTTGAGAGGGTCAAGTGAGGCCCATGCTTCTTTCTTTCTTCTATCTAGTTCTCCTTCGTGTTGTTCTCCATGTTCAATGAACGCCCAAGGTATACATACCATGGGTTTTTCATGAACTGGATCTTCAACTTATTAACGCGTATCTTTTTTCTCGCTCCATTTAATTCCATAAATATCGTCACTGCTTCATCGATACTTTTCCAAAAAATGGCGATGCCGTCCGTAAAACGAAGATTTGACAGGAATTTTCCATTAGGATGAGTGACTTCGTTACCCACTGCAGTGCAGCTATCAGCAGTTTTGGCGATATCCTATCGCCTTCTCAAACGCCTTTTAATAGGGATAATAAGAGGTCAATGAAAACCTGTATTCTCATGGTGCAATTTCGATAGCAGTCCGACAAGGTTCTTATGTAGGACGGATCCACTTCTTGAACGACGAACGCTGGTGAGACTGCATTCGTTTTTGACGCTATCAAACGCTTTTTCACAGCGAACAAAAGCGATGAGCATGTGATATTCCCGATAAACTTCATTGACCCTTTATACGGCTTGGTTGTGGCCCAGGCAGCAGAATTCTTTACGGAATTTTGTTTATTGAATTGACTGAGCCTTATCCAAATTTCTTGGTATGCGCAAAAATATAATGTTTGCAAAGAGTTTGTAGGCACACTCAACAAGCAAATTGGACGGTAATCACGAAATCTCCTTCGGTCACCCTTTTCATGGAGGATGATTGTGCGCGATGTCCTCCATTGGTCTGTGATTTTTTGAAGGTAGGATGTCATATGTGTAGCGAGTAATACATGGAAGTTATGGCCTCCAGCTCTTAAAAATTCTGCGGTGATGTTATCAAGTCTTGAAGATATGCCATCCTTTGTGCTTTCTATCGTAGCTCGTACTTTGCGGGCTAAAATTCTGAGTGGTTTTTCTCCAGTCCCTACTGATTTTGCTGTCCAAGACGGAAGTTGTGGAGCGGAAAAGGCTGGTGTAAAATGTTCCGCTATAATTTCCGTGTCATGGCGGAATGCTTTCGTATTCCCATTGTCGTTCATCAGGACTGCCAACGGAACACTATATTCGCACAAGTTCCGACGGCATTTCTTTAGACTATTTCTTTTTGTGCTGCTCCAGCAGTTTATTCTGTCTGTACCTGTGAAGATCTTTGAAATAAGAGGTAAGGGCGCTTTTGCAGCTGGAGTTTATTCTCACTCGAGCAGATGTGTTGCATTATTATCGAGCCTCAATTTTCTTCATTCTTTGAACAGCTCCGTAATGGTGGTGAAGATATGATTTGAACTCCTTTTCGATTAACCGAAACGAACTTGGCAAAACTTTTGAGTCCTTGAACAAGTTGCTCGCGATCTTCGGTCGGATCATAATTTATCTGCCAGTCAGACAGGATTTCGTTTAGAATGTCTTCACAGTATGAGGCTTGATAATTAATTCCTTATCGAGACATAACTTCTTTTCTAGCGTGCGGCAGAAACGAATCTTTGCACGAAGGCAGTGATCGGACTCAGAACAGAATGATGGGACTACGGATGTGTCAAGTAGGCACCATCTTTTGTTTGTGAAAATATGACCGATCTCCGAATGCGTTGACCATTAGGTAGCTCCCAGTGGAGGTGTTGCGTCTTTGGAAAAGAAAATTTTTGTGGAAGAGACGTGATGCACACAGGAGTCCTGCAGGACGGTTCCCATTCCCATTTCTTTCTCCTAATCCAAACTTTCCAAATCTATGTTCGCTCTCATTGGCCCTCCCTATTCTGGCATTGAAGTCACCGACAACGAATTTGTAGTATGAAGTATCACTGCGGATAACTTCCTCCAACTAATAAAATATGAGTAAAAATCCAATATTCACATTACACTTCACCATATATTCACACGTGCACTGAACCATTTCTCGAATGGCGGCCCACCCAATGCTTTGTTAGGTTTACTGTGAAGGTTAACTCTTTTGCTCCAATGTGCTCTATTTTGCTGCACGCTGAGCAACATCGCGCCTTGCTCAACTACTGTGATTACAGCATCATGGCTCTAGAAATTTTGCATTGAACGCCGTAACGGAATATAGAGATTCCATCTGATAAATTATGGACTTGTGATGACGTTATCATGACCACATCATTCCGAAAGACACATGATTCCAGCTGATATTTAAAATTTCTTTCGTTTTCCTTCTTATTCTCGTAGTCATTTGATACCTTGGAAAATCCCACTACAGATTATTTCCTAACCGATCAATAACGGCATTGAAACGCGGCACATGAGCATGGCGGTTGGTGCGACTGTTATATCGTGATCTGAGAGATATGCGCTGCGAGTACAGCTTTTTGATTCTTTTAACGAACACGTCCGCTCAAAGTATAGGTGGCTGCCCTCGAGGGCGTACACATTGTCGTAGAATCCATTCTACAATTTTCTCGTTCAACTACCGTCTGTCCTTCTCAATATATGAACGGCCCATCCGTGTTTCGCTATAGATGTATAGATCTATAGGTCACGAAAATAGGATACACCAAAGATCTGAGCTGCGCAAGCCGGCCATATGTTGTTTGCGCCATCGAAAATTCAGAGGACATCGTTCAAGTGCTTTGTGAGCTGTTTGTAGCAACTTGATGTAGACGAAGTATTAGCCAATTCTCAGTTGCACAGCAGAGCGCCGGAAGGACCGCTGAATCGAAAAGGCGAGCACGAAGCTTTGGGTCCGTTAGTTAGTCGGTGGCTTCTCTGAGAGGCCTGCTGCGGCACATGCTGCTCTCCACCTTCTTAGTTCCTCCTTCATGTTGTTCCATGTTCAGTGAACGCCCAAGGTACACGTACGAGGTGGTTTCTATGATCAGTGAACCATTCAATTTGACTTGATCACCATTGCACCATGAATTATTCACAAACTGGGTCTTCATTCTATTAATTCGTAATCCGATCTTCTTTCCTGTTTCGTTTAATTCCTTTAACATCGTCTCTGTTTCATTGAGACTTTTCGGAAAGACGACGACATCGTCCGCAAAGCGAACATGTGATACGAATCTTCCATCTACATGGATGCCCTTTTTGCCCCAATCTAGTGACTTTATGACCCATTGCAGAGCGACGCTGATCAGCTTAGGCGATATCGTATCTCCCTGCCGAACTTCATTACAAATGGGCATGGTCAGAAGTCACTGAAATGCTGTATTTTGGTGGCACAGTTTCAACAGCAGTCTTACAAGTTTTTTATATGGGACATATCTACTCCTTGATCGACGAGCGCTGATAGGACTGTATTCGTTTCGACAATATCAAACGCTCTTTCAGAGTCGGTAATTCTTGGGATTAGCGGCATGTGATATTCCCGACAGACTTCAATGACCCGTGATACAGTTTAATTGAGGTCCACGCAACAGAATCTCTTACGGGATCCTGCTGTTTGTTGATTAAAGTAATGATGGACTGTCAGCAATATTAGCATTATGTCTTGGATGACGGAGAACTCTTACGTGTACCATGAACGATCACTGAATATGGAAATTAACATTAAGGAGTAACTTGACAGAAGAAGGAAAGCAGCGTGTGCCGCGTTCGGTCCTTTTAAAGAAGCCACCGAGCAAATAACGGACTCCAAATTACGCGCTAATCTTTTCGATTCAACAATCCTCCCAGCACTCTGCTATGCAGCGGGCTGATATTTCGACCACGTCAAGACTACTGCGAACGACTCACCGAGCGCTCGAACAATGTCTTTTAAAAGTCAATTGGCACTCTCAACACGTAGACTTGAGCTGCTCAGATCTCGAAAATTTATTCCACCTTCGTGATTTAGAAGAATTCATATCAATTGTGAAGCACAGATAGGCCGGTCATATCGTAAGAAGATCAGGAAGCAGATGAACGAAAGGAAATGTAGAATGGGCGCCACGAGAATACACTCATCCCTAGGACGACCACCTACACGTTCGGCGGACGTATTCACTAGAAGAATTAATCATCTGTATTCATGCCTATATTCGCATCAGCTGTATCTGCCGATATCTACAGATCACGGTATGAAGCTCGCCCCAGTGGCCAGGCTCGAATGGAGCTACCGCCATGGACGACAATCGCGAGAAGGCGAAACGAATGGAAGATGTGCTGAAGTCCGCACAATTCTGAAGACGGACCGCCCAAGAATCCAAGTAAGTAAGTAATATTAACATTATTTAGATTTTGGCTTGGAAGCAAGCACTTTTAGAGTACACTTGAAAAAATTTTTCTCAAGAATGTAGCTTTCATAAAGGAAAGTAAGAATTTTCAGGTGAACTTAGCCTTTTTTATCCAAAACTGTGTTCATAAATGCTTCTCTAATGATGTTTGAAAGAGTTTTCTTGTGATAATGAGGTTCTTTCACATAGGTATCGGGAGAACCTCTGTGAATTTGAAAGGATGGTTGATCGCGGAGCCTCAAAATATTATTATTTTTTCACTACAACCACAAGCAGAAGATGTCCCTTCCAGAAGCTAACCTTTATTGTGAAAAATGCATTTTACGAGACATCGGATTAATACTAACATTCCAGTGGAAAAGATCTTTTTCAAAAAAAAAAATCAAGAGCTAATGAGCGCATTCCCTTGATAGCAATCGCACTGGACAGAAATTGTTTTTCAATAGCAAGGATTTTGAGAGAGTTGGGCGGATTGATCATAGAAATAAAGTTTGTAGGATCGAAATCTGTGTTATCACAAAGAATGCACTATGAATTAGAAAAAAAAGGACCGCAATTGCAAAACGTTATCTTCTATTAGTAGTAGAACGTACTATAAAAGTCTCCTCACCCAACAAGCTGACTATCAAAACTGAAATGTTTCAAGCTATTGACTGACTACAAAAACATCAAGAAGATGAAATAAAATTTTCGACAAGAGCTGATAATGTAATCCTTTTTAAAAGTATTTGGTTTTTTTCCTTCGCAGAAAACAAGATTTTGAAAAACATCAAAGTTAATCTTTTCAAAATTGGATATACTGGAGTCCCATCAATGATATTCTATCGTTTTTTATGACAGTGTTCCTCTGAGTTCTTATTTAATTCAAATTTTTATTGGAGCACTCACCAATCTTCGTAACCGTCCTAACGCCGCGCCCAGGTGAGGGTTAAAATAACTCTCATCGTCCGCAAAGGGATATGTACACGCACAGATACATGTATGCTTAAACGGAGGTATACACGCATATACACGTGTATATGTGTGTATACAATATATAAATGTTTGTTTGTATATGTACGCATGTAGATACATATATATGTATATACATATATGTATGTGTACACATATATGTACATACATCATTCGCTTATCCGGCAGGAATGGAAATATGATTTCCTTCGTTGTACAATGACTTTGGAATAGAGTCCAAATAATAATTCGAAAGCTTCAATCTTGAGAAAATTCTATACGCTCGCGTTTTCTAAAGAAGCCTTCTATAACCGCGAGGCCTTGAAATTAACTACGATTCACATCCCGCTGCGTGCTTCAGTTTTTGCCATTTTGACAATTTGCTGGCAGCACCAGAACATGTAGACTTGTAGAAAAATTCTTTCAGTTCCAAAATTATGCCTTAGAAGCATATGGACGTGTACAGAGATTCTTTTAGCATCAGAATCATGCGTTTCATCTGGAGTTTCTTTTGAAGAGGGAGGAAAAGTTTTGAATTCAATAGAAACCGCACTACATATGTGAGTCCAGCCGGCACGATGGACAGGTCGCGCAATGATCCACTGTTACACGGCTGTAAAAAAGGTCCTTCTAAAAACGAGAGCGTATAGAATTTTCTCGAGATCAAAGCTTTCGAATCATCTCTATTACTCTACATCTAGTTAAAAAATAATGAGCCGCGCATGTGAAAATCAATCTTACTTCCCTTGCTACACTTCAGTGAAACGTTTTTCTTCTCAAAAAATATGCATAACATTGGAATCGTCGAAACTTACGCTATTGAATGGTCACTTATAAACTAGGGAAAAAGCTCTTGTGCTGCGACAAATGTGCATGATTGAAACACAAAATTTTTCTTCTTCCTGCAGCGCTGCTAAATAAGCCTTTCTAGAAACCACATATATTTTTCAATCCTCCGATATCTGAGCTATTAAACAATTGCTAGCAATTCAAGAAAATAGTCTTGCTCAGCGAAGTATGAGCATCATTCATAATAAAAGCACGTGTCGCAAGTGAGACATGATCGTTTTTCGAATGCTACAGAGCAATAAAAAAAACCACTTTCTTAAAAACGGCACGCGGAGTGCTCTCCAAGATTTGAGCTTAAAAACTGATGTTTCTTCTATTTGCTCCTTGAAATCCTTCAAATTGGCACCGTACACATTTTTATGCAAAGATTATATTGGCAACTAACTAAGTTTTGTCGCATCAAAGCTTTCTCAACAAAACAGTTCATTGAGCCTTAGAGAACAAACAGCTCCAATAGCAGTATATATTATTGAAATCAGTAATGTTTCGCTAAGTTTTCGAAAATTTCTCCATGTTTTCACGATAGAATTCTGGTGTTTTCGAAGCAAAACACATGTGTTTCGTAAAACATTATCGGCTTTGGCTAATCGTTTCCACGTCAAGAAATATTGCAGCAACCTGAAGAGATGGTGATCACTCAGTGCAGCATCTGGGCTATACAGTGGATGAATTAAACGTCCCCACCCTAGTTCTTTAGTCTTTCTCAGTGCCAGCACGAGCAATATATTAGCGAACGTTGTTTTGCTGTGAAATACTTTTTACTGTCGCCTTCAATTAACTTTTTGGACCATCTTTATGTAGTTCGCAGATCAAACGTCATGTCGTTAAGTGCTCTACGCAAGTTTTTTGTCGCTACGGTGCAGAATGACCTAAGAAACTCATGCAAGAGACGTTCACAATTCTTAAACTCCAAAGTATTTATTCTGAAATAAAAAAATAATCTGCACAGTCACAAAAAATAAAGTTGTTTCTCAAAAAACTGGTGATCACGAGCTCTCTATTGATATAAATGGGATAACAAGGACCAAGAAATTTTTCCTATTCTTTGCGAAGAAATAAAATTTACGAAAAATTACGGCAAAACTCGTTGCCAACACAATACATAAGAGCGTATGTGGCGTGTGTACAAGATGCCGCGCGATTGTAGTTGACTGAATTATGGATCCATGGCTCAGAAAGCCTTTTGTTCTTTCGCGCGTCAGTGAATTGATACCAGACATGTGTGGAGTAGCAGCACTGACTTGATAAGTAAGTGACCCAATATGATGACCAGATATGCATTTAAATCCTCTAAAGATATTTGAGGAAGTCAAATACATGGCTCATCGCTCAATAATTGACTAAAGTCGAGTTTTATCCTTTTTTGCTGCATTAGAAAAATTTTATGCGTGTATTTCATTTCTGTGTTATTATATATATATTATATATATATATATATATATATATATATATATATATATGTATATATGTATGTATATGTATATAGTATGTCATATATCGAAAACATTAGTGCTGGTGAGGAAGTGCAGAAATTACTGACGCAGTGTATCAGTGTGTGGTAAGGAACGCTCTGCCTTATCTCCTCCTACAGCGCTGTTTCGCAATTCATCTGTACGCATAGCGACAACTGAACTCGGCTAACTTCAATAACAAAAATAATCGTCTTGAGCAGCATTTTCTATCACTCATAAAAAGACGAATTTCTCAAGCAGCAGCCGTAGTAAATACGTACAATACCAGAAGCCTTTGTGGGAGACGAATCGAGGAAATGAATTCAATGCAATGATTGGAGCGCTAAATTGTGATAATATGTGGTGTATCGCTGATAATAATGAGCATATGATTTAGAATTGAAAGTCAAGAGAGTAAGTAGTGTATCGCGGGACATAGTCTCTCATCGTCATCGGATAATAAGCCTGATTACCTTTACAACTGACCACGGCGCCATAAACGAGCAACTTTGATTGTGATGAATTTCTGGAGACTTGCTATACAATCGTAATTATTTCTTTATAAGCACAGACCATATTTTAGCACATTTTTCATGCACGAAAAGTCAAGCAGCTATTAAGGGTAGCACAAGCGCATGCTTTTGAACTTGGCTTTAAGGCCACGAACAGTCTTTACTGATATATCACTTTGAAGCAGACAAATTCCAAACAATCCATTCTATATTCACGCACTTCAAAGTCAGCATTTACGACTTAGGTAACAGTGGCAAATGCCGAGAAAAAATGCAATCCAATTGAACAGAAGCTAACATTTAGAAAGCTCTGTTCCCAACACTTTGTCATATGTCCTTCGATCAATTCGCTCCTATGAATGAAAGAGTGAAATGTTCAAGCATGTGATATACTTTACACAATCGATGATGAATCTGAACAGGAAGCCAAACACCGTCACAATAACTTCATTTGCATAAAATGGTTTCACTTTCCTTCATGAGCCAATGAAGAAGTAAAAGTTGAGCCCGCAAGATTGTATCTGAATCACTTCTTAGTACCTTTCACCTTAATCAATAGTTCTATACTGGCAGATAAAAAATAACTGACTATAGCTGTTGGTCAGAAGAATACAGGGCTCCGGTTCAATTTTCGGCGCCGAATAATCACTTGTTTGAATCAAAACGCTTCCCTTGTGCGAAATTCCACGTTAGAAATTAAGATAATAGATCGCTTATGACAGTATCATTACAGCATCAAACACTGTGGTGTTTGAGTGAATCGAATAAGTGTTGAGTGGGTAGGAAATAAAGCGATGCTAAAGGTAATGACGATCTCTGAGTGTCTTCTGAACGTATGTAGCAGTGTTATGTAGTTTAATTTGATATTTTCTCTTACAGGTAGACACTACATTTTACCTGAGTTAACAGGAATGTGAATGACAAGATAGGCGAGAATTTAGATAAAATCTCCACAACAATTTCTGAAAACTGCAGCAACTTTGGAAAATGATACTACGGTTGGAGAGAGAGCTCTGCAGCACCTTGATAAGCGTGAGATAACTCCCCTGCATATCATGGAAATTACAGCTTCTTATGTGAAATTTTCCCACTGAAGGCCTAAAAATTATTCTTCTTTATTTTCAGTTTGTTACAAGCCTCCTCCATGTTCAACGATACAATCGAAGTTCGTGTTTTATTGGCGTCATTGTTGGAGAAAGCGAACTGCAGTCAATGAAATCAACGGAGTTGAGGGGAAAGCACAACAAGCAAGTTCACTGCTGGACGAGTTTTTCAAGGAGGGTCTATAAGTTAGCTCAATCAAAAGGCATTAAGAGGTATCGAAAACAAATGTATAATGAAGAGTGTAATGTTTTGAAGGTAGAACAAACGGATATAAGAGGACATGGTTTCGCAACGTTATCTAATCAGCTTCAAGTCTCTAAAAAATGTCCAGTTCATGATAAATAGCTAAGTACGCCTGTGCAATGGATGTAGACTTTTTGTTCCTAATAATGAAAATTTTGTTCACGCGTTCAAATGATTCGTCTTGCTTTATGCTTAGCTTCGATCTTCACGCAAAGTTTTCAACGTATTGCCATTTCCTTTGTTTAATAACTTAGCAAGGTTAAAGCAAACAAAAAATCAAATTTGTGCATAGTTTATTGGAGACACTTCACAGTCAGCCATACGTTTCAGTCGACGATTGCAATGCAAAGAAAAAGTGCGATCTGAACGGACCAGATGCTAACATGCGAACCGCTTTGATCACTACACTTTGCCACATCGCTTTCGACCAATTCGCCATAATGATGTTCGTTTAGTCTGACAAATTTTCCTTGAAACGGGTCTGAATAAAAGAAAAGCATCTCAAACCATGAGCGCTCCTGTGATTGACATATGCACAATGGGAATATTGTGGATATTCATGTCCGTGCTTATTTGACACATAGCATTCCCTGTCGCTCCACTGCATACAGAAGTCACCGTGTTGCCGACGACGATGCAATGTGGCTTCCTTCGCCATCATTCCGACTGCAAGTAATTTCTGCTTTTCGAACATTTGCTTTCACAGGAAAGTCGGACATATGCAAAAAAACTAGTCTTCGTCAATAACTTAGGCGTTTCTTTTGTTTACATTCTCAGACAATAAAATTCTCAAAACTAAGATAATATGCTTGTAAGTATTGAGATTTGACACTACATTACTAATTGACCCACATCACAGTTTCTCTTTTACTGTGAAGGTCGCATCTCCACGTGTTCAACACTTGATTGAGACTTCTCTTCTTTATATGCGTCATGGAACTGGTACTGAACACATGTACTTGCAATTTCGAGGACAACTTGACTGAAACGTTTCGCAGGGCGTTCCCAATTGATTTCAGGATAGTATTAGGGGTGAATTGGGAAAATTCGCGTGTCGGGCATCCTTAGCCCATCGACTACAGGTCCTCATTTACTTTAAAAAAGATTAGAGATTCTAGTAGATTATATCCTTTCAACCTTGCACAACATTGTCTAAGTGAATAATTCTTATACATTGATATTATTGCACAAAATGTGTATTTGAATAAGATTAGCAATCGCCAATAGGCACGACTATATCATTTGCCTGTCTCCGCAAACGGGCCTGAAAATATCAATGTGGAATAGCGTAAGCTACAGGCAGCCCAAAACCTCACATCCGAATTTGGAAAACGCTGCAGAGTAGCGATAAAACATGATCCCAAGAAGAGACGAGCAGCATTTATGGTAGAGGCTGCAGAAGCTGGAAGAGCATTTGCAAAGCCCACCGAAGCTTCACCAAGTGCATGACCAAGGTGACTGCACTCCGCTACCCTGACGGAACACTCACAGCTTCCAGAAAGGTAATAGAGAAAATCACTCACGTCACTACTCGGATCACCTCAACTGCCATGTCCTCTTAGCGTCATATGAATTGAAAGAGAATGAATTTGTCGCTACTGGCGGGTTCTCCCTTCTGCAGTTCAACACGCTACATACATTGGTGAAGAATAGAGCAACACCTGGTTCCAGACAGGATTAGGCCAGAACATCTGAAGAACCCATGGCAGTAGGTCCTCAACATGTTGGCTCTGCTCCTCACTCCCTGCCCTGTCAGAATGCAAAGTCCCCATTAAATGGAAAACCAGCAAGACCGTATTCTTGTTCAAAAAGGAAGACCTTCACGACATAGGCAATTATCGCCCAATCTGCTTGCTGTCCGTTGTCTATAAACTCTTTACTCGAGTCATCCTAAAACAGGATTGACAGAACACTGGACGAATACAGCCATGCGAACAAGCAAGGCTCCGAAAAGGATTTAGTGTTTTAGACCACATCCGCACGTTTACAAGACTCATTGAAGTTGAACGAGAGTACAAACAACCACTCTGTCTCACTTTCATCGATTTGAAAAAAGCCTTTGATTCAGTGGAAGCAGAAGCGGTTGCAGAGGATCTGGGTAACCAGGGAGTCCCTACTCGGTGCATAATAATCTTTCGCGAGCTTTATAAATATTTCACTATCAAATTATTCATTCTACAACAATATCACTATTGGCGTAAGAAGAGGAGTTTGACAAGGCGATACAATTTCGCCAAAACTATTCACTGCTACCCTACAAAACATCATGCGAACATTAGAATGGGACGATATGTCGACAATTAAATCATCTTCGCTTTGCTGATGATTTAGTCCTCATAACACCAACATCATCCAAGCCAAACGGATGTTGACCGATTCCGATAACGGCCGTGAAGATTGGTCTTCAACTAAATCTATTAAAAACTACGTTCATGAGGGCGGATAAATTTGAATGCCCCATTCACGCTCGATCTAACTAAAATGCTCCAGTTAGGTTTATCTAGGTCGTGAAATCACCGTGATGAACGACCTAGCTCCAGAGTTGAGCAGGAGCGAACGAGCGCTTGGGGAACGTTTAAGAGCATCGAAGATGCAGTGAAGAGTACCAAGAACATCCGACTCCGTGCCATCTTTTCGACTCACAGATTATCCCTGTCCTAACGTATGCAGCAGAAACGTGGTCGCTACGTAAGCAGGATGAAAGATCACTTGGCTATATCGAACGCTCAGTCGAGAGGTCGATGCTAGAAGTATACCGTATCTCGCTGATGAGAGAAAGATCCGAAGTTCCGACCTACGTCGACGGTTGAAAATCAAGAAACGCCGTTCTGCACGCAGGATATCGAAAATAAGGCGGGCTGGACACGTGATGCACTTCAGCGACAATAGATGGACGAGAGCCGTTACCGACTGGATTCCTCGGGAGATCAAGCGATCTACAGGAAGACCACCGACCCGTTACTCCGATTTCTTCACAAAAGCTATAGAAGAATATGATACTCAGCGAATCCCTAGAGCGAGTAGGACCCACTGGGCTACTTCTTGCACGCGATAGGGAAAATGGAAGTGTTACTAGTACCCGCTCGAGTCACTCGACGATCAACGGGACGGACAGGTGATACAGGTAATGAGCGCATGTGGAGCAGGGCTTAGAGGTGCCCTGCGTCGCACACGACGTCAATGGTCCGATCTCGCGCTCATGGCTCACCAAGCCATCCGTCCCTCGGGTCGGTAAATTGGAACCAGACAGGTCTCAGACGTGTTTGGGAGGATAAGCAGAACTGACTCGTTTCAGCGGGGGACAACGCGAGTCATTGTAAAGGCCAGATGTGCATTCAATCACCTCAAACGAAGTTAAAGATGGAAGTCGAATGCATGGCGCATCCCTCAGGGATTGATACACGCCGAGAGCTTCATCATCCTTCATGTAAATGTATATTAAAAAAATATATATATGTGGATATATTATGTTGTCCTAAGCTGTTGTGATGGTGTCATGCATTATGATATTATAATAAACATATAATATAATATATAATATACTATATAATATATATAATATATTATAATATAAAAATGTAATAATTATGTTGTCATAATATGTACACGTAAATATATTGTGTTGTCATGAGTGAAGCTTCCTTTTTGTGGGGTTTGCTTACACAAAACCTTTTTACTGCGCTCTAATAAGTGAAAAGATCTAGATGGCCCGTTGTTTGAACTTTACACTGACGTGTTCGATCTTAATACAATCAAATTTTGACCTTTAATACGATCATGTTTTGATTTTTGAACAGATATAGTGTTGTGAAGAGATAGATTATTCATTGAAAAAACGCATTTTTAGCATGGAGAATTCCCACGTGTTCCATAAATATGCACTTTCAGATTAGAAAGATACATCCAGAGCTTTTCAGTGCGTAAACCGACGAGGAAACAATCTCGTTCTCGGGATAATTAGTTCATTGTTGAACTCCACGGGAGGTTTTCTGGCACTTGTAGGTGAAATTTAGATGGTCGGGACTCTTCATGTCACAAGAAATTGACATTTTACTGAGGAAAAGCTATGTCTTCAATGCCCTTACCTCACCTGATCGTTTTCTCCTACTACAGCTGCAAAAATAAAACTATTTCCAACTCATATTATTCATTTCTGTCACACTTTTTTTTTCGTAAAAGTAAGGCCGTCTCTTCCCATTCATCGTCCTTCTCATCGCCACAGCTATCTGTCTGTCCTCAATGAATTTCAAAGCATGGGGTGTGCACATTTGTAGAAGAGAAACGCGAGCATTACGTACTCCAAACACCTCCTGTCGTCATCAAATACTAGGGCAAGATGCTATACTAGAGGTGACGACGCCTTTGATCACTCACTATGTGCCTCTACATCAATGCTCTCGATGTGATTGGGTAGAATAATGCTCAGTATTGCTTGCAGTTTCGAAAACTTTCAATTCCTTGGAACGTGGAAAGATCAAAACAACTCGCATTCTGTTTAGTAGATCACTTCCGAAGGCGAATCTCCTCAGATAGTGAATACCGAAGGATTGAAGAGTGAGCAGTGTGCACGTTTTCGGAGATATGCACAATTCACCTTACATTTTAGTGATACTTAACACCTTTTGTTGGAAATATTCATTTGGACACAGTTCGTTTTTTGCTGAGAGATTTTCAGTATCGCAAAAGTAGCCGACCCCTTCCCGCATCAGTGAACTATGAATAATTTGTAGAAATCGACATGGCCTATGTCTGAGAAAAGATTAATTCCATTGATATCTAACGAAAAAGTAGAATATTCAGACATTCTTTGAAGGTATTAGTTGGAAGCCAAATTTAATCATGCGGTAAAGGGATTACTTCCACTGAAGAAAGCGGCACTCATAGGAAGCAGTTTTGCAAGAAAGGGGTATATGTTACACTGCTGGACGTCTACAACCACTGAGATGTGGTCACATCGGAGTTGTTGAGAGAGATGTACATTTCGAATGAAGTCGCTTTGAGAGCAATCAACTAAAGCTAGGAGGCTGTGGGCGTAAACGTTGCGAATGTCCAGTGTCAAAATCATCACAATAAATGTAGTAGTAGTGCAGACTAAACGAGAACAACAAAAAGCTGGTATCCATAGTAACGATAAAACGAAGTCTTTTCTGCAATTCAAATAGGCTCTTACTTCAGAGGTGTACTGGTAATAGCGAAGTTATTGAGAGTTATCGATGAAATGGAGTTGCACGTAGTGCATAGCATCATTTTTAACGAACAACTGATATTTTCATATACAATCGCTATCATGAATTCGAGGTAATTTATGAAACGACATACTGGAGCATTCTTATTGTAATTTTCAAATCCATTAGAACAAACTAATTATGTGATTGACTGACTGATTATTATTGATTTGCGACGAAGAGTAAGAGCGAAAACCTGTCAGCATGAAAATAAAAGATAAATCTTATTGATTTATAAGCGAATATGCATAAGACAGCATAGAGATGTTCAATAACAGCTTGAATAACGTTTTTTGTCACTATGTGGCCTTTTCTTTGAAATCCGGAGTTTTAGTAGAAAGCATGGTCATGGTTCCTATCAGAAAAGCTCAATCAATGTTTCTTTCATCACCTTTCACCATTTACTGACAGGAAAATTTCCTTTAGTAGCGATAAAAAATCACATTACATTGGAAAGCCACCACAGCTTCATTGTACCCACCGCGCTTGGCAGCGCGACGGCCTCTCGTGAGGCGCACTATTTCATCGTCGTTTTCAGGCAGATAAAATCACTTGATAGTTCAGATCTTGGCGATTCTATTTTTGTGACTGTTACTCAAAGGGCCTTTTCATTGCGCCGTAACATAAATCAGAACTGACTCTCACACATAGCGCAATGTTTGCCCGATTAGGTTGCGTTAATGGTCACGTTGATTTTTGCTGCACCCAACAGAAGGCGCCTATGCGGAAATGATTTGTGATTGGCTTTCAAGGCACTTGATAATTACGTGATTGCAATTTGTGTAGTTCTCAAGCTAAGTTTAGTCTATGGAACTTTCCGATTGACGCTAGGAGAGCGGAAAGAAGTTACGTTTCAAACTCTGTACTTAATCCTTCCAAGTCCACCAATTTTATCGCCAAGTGCACTGCAATACGCTGTTAGTGCTCGATCTTGTTATATGATCAGAGATTTTTTCACCGTTTGGGGTATGCATCTAGGCTTCTTGTAATATTTCGATACTTTGGGATTTCTCTACACATTCAGATGTTTTTGGTGCAATATAACGCTCACTCCTGAATAAAAGCTCTCTTTTGCTACGCGATCACAATGATTTTGGCACTCTCCCAGTTGTGATGATTTGCATGAAGGATAAAATGGTATAAACCAATCAGTTTTGATGAATTTCACTATAAACAATATTTGAAAGTCATATAGTGACTGGAAACCGAAAACAACAAAGCTTGTCAAAAATATGTTACAGTGCATGCGATGCCTGATCATCGATAACTTTTACTATGTCTAACTTTGGTACTTTCCACTATGCGCACCCATATTTATTAAAAGCATATTTTTTGCTCTTTCCAGACATTTTAGTTGTCACTCGATAGATCAGGTTTCAAAAATTTCTAATATATTTCTATTTTTTGAACCACCTTCATATCATACTGTGATAAGGAAAATATAATCTTACTCCACATTTAAGCATTATTCGTTAAGCACGGCCTTTCAATAAAAAATTCAATAAATGTTCGATAGCACAAATTTCGATAAATTTGATAGTGTTTTTGGCTTTCAAAAAAAAATTTTGCTGCGCTGCCGCACTGAAATCAACCGACTCACGTCCACGGACCGAGACTAGGCGTGTCTAACTGGCAAGGGCTCTCACCTGTAGCGGTGGACCGACTACACCTCCTCTGCCTCGACTTGGGAACGGCTCCACCTCTCCCCTCCTCATATCCCCCCCCCCCCTTCCTCCCGACTTTCCCCTGCGACCCTGAGCTCAGCCTGGCAATTAGTGTGCGTCTCACTCCTCTCTTCATCAGCAGCCGTCCATCGTGAAGAAGGCTGCTCGTTCGATCCCCTACCACAACACCTCACTGAAGTTTTTCTGGTGTTATCTGTTTGTTTTCACTATAATATGATCGGATCACTGGCACACCAAATCACACCATATCTCATGATTTATAATCGCAACACAAGCGGTCAATGTGTATCATATTTTTATCGCCGCTTATTCAACAATCTATAATTTATAACAATAACTTTTAGTAAGCTACACTTATGACACTACAATATATTTACATATACATATTATGACAACATGATATATTGTATTTTTATATTATAATATATTATATGTTTATTCGAATATCATAATGTATGACACAAAGCAACATCATCTTATGACAACATAATATATTTACATATATATATCTACATATAAATTTACATATAGTATACGAAATAAAATCATTAATGCAATCCAGTAACAGGATAATACATTCAATACAATGCAAATACCATAAATACTCATTAAATATCTATTTCTTGATTAAAAACGGCAACTACGTAACACCGCTGTGACTTTGCTGTCATAAGCTGCAGATTTTTGAATAAATGGTGATATATAAATTATATACATTTTCGTTTGTGTACAGTAATCACCTGTGTCACCTGTCGTTCCGTTTGTCGTCGAGTGACTTGAGCGGGTACCAGTAAAACTTCCATTTTTCCCGATCGCGTGCAAGAGTAGCCCTGGGGCTACTCGCTCTAGGGAATCGCTAAGTATCATATCTTTCTTCTATAGCTTTCGTAAAAAAATCGGCGCAACGGGTCGGTGGTCTTCCTGTAGAGCGCTTGATGTCGCGAGGAATCCAGTCAGTAACGGCACTCGCCCATCGGTTGTCGCTGAAGCGCGTCACGTGTCCAGCCCATTTTATTTTTGATATCCTGGCGTGCAGAATGGCGTCTTCGATTTTCGATCGTCGACGTAGGTCGGAACATCGGATACTTCTTATAATTCGCGAGATACGGGACACTCCTGGCATCGACCTTTCGACTGAGCTTTCGATATCTCCAAGTGATCTTTCATCCTGCTTACGTAGCGACCAGGTTTCTGCTGCATACGTCAGGGCAGGGATAATTGTCAAGTCGAAAAGGTGGGCACGGGTCGGATGTTCTTTGTCCTCTTCACTACATCTTCGATGCTCTTTAACTTTCTCCAAGCCGCTCATTTGCTCCTGCTTAACTCTGGAGCTAGGTCGTTCATCACGGTGATTTCACGACCTCGATAGACGCAACTGGAGCATTCGAAGATTTTCGTTATATTGAGCATGAATGTGGCATTCAAATCCATCCGCCCCTCATGAACATAGTTTTCGTTAGATTTAATTGAAGACCAATCTTTCCACGGCCGTTATCGAAATCGGTCAACATCCGTTTTGCTTGGATGATGTTTGGTGTTATGAGGACTAAATCATCAGCAAAGCGAAGATGATTTAATTGTCGACATATCGTCCCACTCTAATGTTCGCATAATGTTTTGTAGGGTAGCAGTGAATAGTTTTGGCGAAATTGTATCGCCTTGTCAAACTCCTCTTCTTACGTCAATAGTGATATTGTTGTAGATTGAATAATTTGATAGTGAAATATTTATAAAGCTCGCGAAGGATTATTATGCACCGAGTAAGGACTCCCTGGTTACCCAGATCCTCTGCAACCGCTTCTGCTTCCACTGAATCAAAGGCTTTTTTCAAATCGATGAAAGTGAGACAGAGTGGTTGTTTGTACTCTCGTTCAACTTCAATGAGTCTTGTAAACGTGCGGATGTGGTCTATAGCACAAAATCCCTCTCAAAACGTTGCTTGTTCGGATGGCTGTATTTCGTCCAGTGTTCTGTCAATCCTGTTTGGGATGACTCATGTAATGAGTTTATAGACAACAGACAGCAAGCAGATTGGGTGATAATTGCCTATGCCGTGAAGATCTCCCTTTTTAAGCAAGAATACAGTCTTGTTGGTTTTCCATTGAATGGGGACCTTGCATTCTGACAGGTAGCGAGTAAAGAGCCGAGCCAGGATGTTGATAAGAACTAGCATTAGGTTCATCTGGTCCAATCTTCTCTGGATTGGGTGTTGTTCTCTTCTTCTCTGACGATATAGCATGTCGGATTTTGGAATGGAGGGCCGGTGGAACGACATATTCATCCTCTTTCAATTCATATGACGGTAAGAGGACATGGCTAGCGAAGAGGCTCGAGTAGTATTAGTGAATTATTTTCTCCATAGCCCTTCGCGAAGCTGTAAGTGTCGCGTCAGAGTGTCGGAGTGTAATCATGTTGGTCTTATAGCTGGCGAAGCCTCGGTGGGCTTTGCAAATGCCCTTTCCAGCTTCTACAGCTTATGCTATGATTGCTGCTCGTCTTTTTTATGTCCTATTTTATCGCTTCTCTGCATCTTTATCCAAGTTCGCTCCTTAGGTTTTGGTTGCTTGTAGCTCTTGCGACTCCACGTTCACTTATCAACTTGAGTGTCTGCGGAGACAAGCGTCTCTTTGCGATCATAGGTCTCTCGGCTTTCATAGCGCTAACTTGAAGATATTCAGCGAGCTGATCGTATTCTTCGTCAATGTTGTGACAACGGTATTTTCCCGAGAGCCGACTAATGATTGAGTACATTCCACTTTACAGTGGCTCTGGGACTTCGTTGTTCAAATTTAGCGACTTTCTCTCTTTTCTGAGAAGCAGAACGTTGCGCGAAGAAGACGGTGGTCTTATCCCATGCAGGACTTAGGAACAGCAGCGTCATAGGTCAAACAAACCTTTGATTTACTAAGATGTGGTCTATTTCGTTTTGCCTCTCCATTGGGAGACTTCCACATCCATCGCTGGAAGTGAGGCTTTTGAAATTGTGGGTTACCATAAATGGATGAGGTTGTCATGATACACTCAGACAGCCTCTCACTCTTTTCAGTCCATTATAATCCGTGGGTGCCATTGTGACGTTTTTCAGACGTTTTTTCTAGGTCCGATTCTGTATAAAAATCTCCGACATTGACCTTGAAGAACGTATGGTCCTCTCTGAAGCATTTTTCGGAGTCCATATAGAACACTTCGACATTGTCTTCGTCACCGCTTGATGTTTGTGCGCAAGCAACGGAGATGGTCAAAGCCGGGATAGAACCACACCGTTTTATCTGCATTCGTTCGCTACGTTTGTTAGTTGTTTAAACGAATCAATGTTCACGGAAAACTTCGATTTGACAAGGACGCCAACGCCGACAACACCTTTGCTATCGCGTGTTCTAAGAAACAGTCCTTACCCGTTGTCATAAATATTGTGAAAATGATGGCGTCTTCTTGTCCCAGCTAGGCCAATGACGTCGTACCTTATTCTCCTTGTTTGAAGCAATAGATCTTCTACACCGGATTCATGAGCAAAGGTTCTTGCATTATAAGTACAGATATTCATTTCAGTCCGTTTCGACCTTGGTAGCCTAGTTTGGCTCTGAGGTTTCAGCAGCCTCTCCGTACTCGCCCTACCTGGCGCGGCCGTACCAGGGCCTTTCGGTGTCAGGAGAATGAGCCCCATATTTGTTACTGTTTTTAGCATTTATACCCAATATATAGCTTGCTAGGCTCTAAACGTGGAAGCTGGTTGTTCACGAGTAACTTGCCACTCTCTTTCAAAGGAGCGAGAGGAGCATATCTGTTAGAGGCAGCTCCTAACCGCCTCCCATTTACTTCCAAGCCGCTTGATTGCAAGCTTTTTGCTGACTTAATTCGTAGAAATAAGGTCGTTGCAGAAGCAGGCGCTCAGCCCCTAAATTCACCTGCGTCTCTAAGAAGCACGCGGTCGCTTTTAGTTTGCGTTCATTCCCCTATCCATTACTTGAGGACGCGCCACGTGCCCTCGTGACTAGGCGGGCTGGATTTTTCAAAGAGGGAGGTCCGTGGTACGGTGATACAATATGAGATGAGGTGTGATTTGGTGTGCCGTTGATTCGAGCATATTGTAGTGTAAGCAGACCGATAACATCACAAAACCTACAATGAAGTGATGTAGTAATGGATAAAACGTTTCTGATGGATGGGTGCCAAATGAAGAGAGGAGTGAGCCGCACAGCAATTGCCACCCTGAGCTCAGAGTTGCAGGGGAGGGTAGGGAGGGTGGTCGAGCTGTTTGCGCGCTGAGGTGGAGAAGGTTAAGTCGTTCTGACACTGGAAGTGAGATCTCTTTCCTGCTTGACGAGCACAGCTTGGGTCTAGGAAAGTAAGGCGGCTAGGATTGCATTTCACAAGTGGCACGCGTACCTTGTAGGAGATTGTGGATAGATTTCGCAACATTGGCTGCAATTCATCACTTCAAGAAGCCAGATGGCGGATTAAATCTTGAGAATTCTGATGGTGTGTCTGCTTCTTGAAAATAATTTTTTAGCGCGAAAATATGTTGCGCACTTAAGTAATTTCGCTGCGCACTGCCTTTCTCTCAGAATTTCAATAACCATTCGATAGCACAAATCTCAATGATTTCAGTGGTATGCTTCGTTTCTAAGAAAGACTTCTTAGCGCATTGTCACAGCTAAAAGAACATATTTCGCATACGGCGCGTATCGCACCCCACATGTAAAATGCTCTGCGCGATCGACAAGGCGCCGAGTGCGAAACTCAATATTCTTTTAGCTGTAACAACGCGATAAAAAGTTGTCCTTGAAAACCAAGCATGTCATTGAAATCCCTGATATTTGTGCTATCGGATTGTTGTTGAAAGTTTGGATGGAAAGCTATGTCCAGCGCAAGATGTTTGACTGTTGAAGTAAAATTTCATTTTTACTATTAGAGCACAATATAGAAACCATTTGAAATGCAGAATACATCGTTTAATTCTTGAGATTCAAGCTATTGAGTGATTATTGAAACTTCAAAAAGTATAAAAAAATAGGTTGTTCTCTGAATAGGGGTGCAGATGAGAGGAAAGTACCTGAAGTAGGAAAGTAAAGGAAGTCTTCATAACAGCGATTTGTTCGTTTTTTATTATTTTCAGTACTTTGTGGTGCCGCGTGCGAAGAGTCACATCACACATGCTTCTTAATTCATAGGTTGCAGAAAATATGTGTTTTTGTTACACTTTTACAAACTTTTAGGTTGCAGAAGATATGTGTTTTTATTACACTTTTACAAAGTCAAGATATAAGAGTCCACTAACACATTCACTCTGATCATAAACTGCCTTTAGGGTGCGAATTTTGCATTACACGCATCAATACATTCACTGCGAAGTTCAAACGACGGTCTAATAACTCAGAATGTGAAATATGTTCTAATTCCCTTGCTACAGCGCATGAGAAACTTGGTTAAAGACTAGTTTTCAGAGATCACACTTTTTGAGCTATCGAATAATTACCAAAACTCTACTGTCAAGCTAAGCATAAATGTCAGCGAAGCATGCAAAGCATTGCGATGGCCAAACGTAATTTGTAGTGGTCGTTACTACAGTGCAGTAAGCAACTTCGATTTGGGATCAATCTAAAATTCAAGTTTTAGATTGCCTTTTTCAAGCTATCGGATGACAGCTGAAACTTCAGTGAGAGAAATTCGTTCAGTGAAAAACCGAGCAAATGAGAGTGTAAGTTACAACATACGTTCCAAAAAAGACGTAATTTCTCTTCGTTTCTACACCTTAATGGAAAAGCGTTTTCAGTAGCCAAGCATACCATCAGACCCGCAAACTTTTATGAGCTATCGCATAATTCCTGAAAGTCCAATGGAAAGTCTGTGCTCTAGGAAAAAACCACGAAAATGAGCTTGTACCATTTATTTATTCATGGATAGTACACGTGACCTTGAAATAGTTAAGCTGCCTAAGCTTAGATTACCAACGAGCTTATTTGGCAGTGTAAATTGAAAATGACTTATTAAGTCTATGGAACGATCCAAACAAAGTTTCCTCTAGACTTTGAATTCAAAAAAGCTGGAAAAACTGCACGAGAAAAGAAAATTTTTTCAACCTGATAACGAAACTCACGCCCCTTTAGGCCTCTTTTAGCTCGTGCGCAAATCGCATTCGGGAGACGAATAGTAGTGCTCCTCCCCCCAGTGTGGAACTCAATCTGTTTATGCTACAGTGAACTGAGAATGCCTTTTAAAAAAAACAAGCGTAAGATTGCGATCGTCGAGACTAACAGAGTCTAATTATTTTTTAAAGGTTTCAGAGAAAAGAGGAAAAGGAATGTGCTTGAAATTGGAAATGTATTGCGATAAACGACTTGTACCAAGAATATTATTTGGTTTATTTTGCCGCATTTCATCTTCTATAGTTGATAATCGAGATCAATTGCCTAAGTCGAACGTTCCCGCTTTGGTGCCCATCCTCGTTGTCGATTGAAAAGAATATTATTCTGTATACGCCGCCCAATCAAATAACCTCACGCAGTAGCTCTTTAATATGGGACGGCTGCTGCTGCTAGTGATTGTTCAACAATAATACTATAAAAAAGATAGACAGACGACGGGTTCTGCCCGGCTGATGAGTCTGTAAGGACGAAACACGTGTCTCGGGCTGTACAAGAGCCCTTACCAGACCACATGACAAGTTGGCTCAAATAATGATGAAAGGATATATTGAAATTTGAGCTTGGTCTAAACAAAGCACTCGAAATAAAGGTATAATGATAATTTCTGTCTTTCGGCGAATAAGTAATCGTGCAACAGATGGAATTACGGCTTGTCCTATAAAGAGCAAATATCATCATCGGACAATCTGTATGATCAAAAGCAGTCCTTTATAAAAGGGCATTGCCAAGAAGTGATTGAGGGTAATCACCGAAGAAGATTTGACTAGATCGACAACGTGCACTACGAGGACGAACGAATTGAGTAACAGATTCGATTTTTTGGCTTTGAAGAAGACGAAACATGTCAAAATGTTGGTCAAATTGTTTTCTTTATCAACCTCGTGCTACATGCATACCGGCATAACAAGATGAGTTATCAACACAATATCATGAGTGATTGATACCGAAGCCATTTGCAATACAATAGTCCCAACGATTTTCTTATTTGCAATTTCGCGCCATAAGAAATCAAAAAGTTATTGTGCATCTGTTGGAATAAATCCCTTGAAGACTCAGTTTACGAAAAGCCAATCAGTACAATAAGGAAACAACTCAAACGGGATGGAGAAATGTGGATGGGATTTCACCATCCTGGCAACAAGCCAGCACGCTTTTACCTAGATGTGAGCAAGACTTCACAACAAACGACATCAGTTTACAACACAGCGATTGCCATCCAATTGTTTTCTGCTGGTTTTCATCAAATTCTCTCAAATATGAGCTTTTATGCTTTACTAATACTGACAAAGACGCATCATGTTCTATAAAAAATGGTATGCTGCAAAGCGAGCGTCTATGCAAGAGCGGTCATCGAATGACGCTTGTGTTCAGTCCATAGACTTTTTTGTGATGTTAGAAGCATACTTTGATAAAGCCTCTTCGACTAAGGCACACTCCTACGCGTCGAATGCGAAGCCCAATACTCTATTGGCTGCTACAGTCTACTAAGAAGTCTGCACCAGATGCACCGCTGGAATCCTTTGCATATGTTCTGTCAAATAATTGTCAAAAGTTCGAAGAAATAGCTTTGCCCAGCGAGAAATGTTTGAATGAGAAGAAAAACGTAATTTTTGCTCTTGCACGCAATAATAGTCTTTTTGAAAATAAGATAAACCATGAAAATTCACTTGATTAGAGTTATCGAATGAATATTTAACCCTCAAAGCGAGCAAAAAATAAGCTTTTTCTGGGGGTCGAAGCAGAGTACAGGTAACGGAAATAATCCAGTTTTGCGAAAGCCAATATTCTTTTGATTGTTTCAACGCACTACGAAATCTGTCCCGAAAACCAAACAACATCGTTGGAATTTCTAGGACTTCATCTATCGATTGGCTATGAAAACTGAAAAGGAAAGCTACGGTCAGAGAGAAATGTTCAAATAAGAAACAAAATTTGATCTTTACTCGTTAGGCGCAATGTTAAGGCCGTTCTAAAAGTAAAGTACACCATCTAAATTCTTCTAGTCTGAACTACCGAATGATTACACGAACATTGAAACGACCGAGAAATACAGATTTCACGAGAGGTCGAAACAGGGCACGGATAACGGGAAACTAGCAAGCATTCTTTTTCCGTACCCTCTATTCTTCCAGTTTATCCTGCTCGGCAATATCACAGTGCGAAGATTTTTTAAAGGCATTGATGATAAAATATTTTCACTTTTCTCAAGCTCTCTTATGCGTTATAATTGCAGAATTAAGAAGGGAGAAGAATTTAAAAACTTACACGTTTGTGTCAAGTCTTCCTTATCTTTTTCCACGTCTTTGCATTCCATTGGTTCATATCTGATGTATATAGTAAGCTGGCTCAGAATATCCGAAATTATTGCATCAGAGAGAAGAGCACTACGACCTTCTTGATGCAAAACATCGAGGACCTGAAAGGCACAGCTTCGAATGTTCAAATAACTTTATTTGTCATCGTCTTGGGCATAATTAGTTTAGACACTGCCACGTGATTAGCACAGGGAGACCAGCAAACATCAAAGATTGGACATTATTTCATGCACCTTTCTAGTGTTGCAAGAATAAGCCTAAAATGCAGCGGTAGTAAACTCACTGTCTGCATAACAAGGCGTGATATAAGTGTCTGAACTGCGTCCGCGCTTGCTGCAATGCCGAAAGCCTTTGCACGAACAGCGGCATCAGTACTGTAAACCATATTGACAGGCAATGTGAAGCCGCTGACGGTGAAGTTTCTAGTTCTCGCTGCAATGATATTTCGTTGCTATTATAGTCTGTAATCGAAAACCATGTCGCTGTTAAATCCATCGTTTTGAAAACTTTTTCTTTTTTTCCCTGTTTCAAAATACGAGATCCTTCCATTGAAAGGTGCAGAATACGTCAGCTCTTTGACAGCGACAAAACGTTGGACATGCTCAATCTGATTGAAGTTCACAATCCAGTGTATGTAATTCCTTTTCTTACGTTGAAGTAACGATTTCTCAAAATTACCTTGGCCTGGTGGCATTACTCCACATCCCAACCCTGCCGTAATGGTCAGCGCTAAAATTATTAGGGGACTAGACGAAAATGTTGTCACCTTGGTTAGGAGGGTAAATATCAGGCTCCTAAATAAGTTGAGAAATAATGTGCACATATCTTAAAACAAATTATCTATTCTTTAGACCAGAACGACCACAAAGCAGAAACGAATTTGAAAATCAACACTTGATTGTCACTGACATCAACATGTCGAATATTTTTGCATCTCTGCGATTCTTTCGAACATTTTTAGAGGTATACAGTGTGTCGACTTCAATTCGAAGTACTTCAGAGTAATTTCCATGACAACTTTTGCAGATTGAAAGCATATGGGAATATTTGACGTAAAGAGATCTTAATCAAATGTTGGATGAAAGAAGCACGCGAAAGCGGTCTCTCGAAAAGTTCACTGCAGTGCTCGAACATCTCACGAGCAACGGCTTTATTGGAGTCCACCATTTCACATAAGTTTTGAGGCTATAAAACTTGATTTTCCCAAAATTGAGGAAACTCACAATAGATAAAGTTTTCACAAAAATGCACTGAAAGGAGGACATCTGTAAAGGAAAAAATCAAGCAACTTTTAATGGAAGATGTTTTTGTCAGCAAATTTCAGAGCAGCAAAAATTACATTCGTTGCGTTCCGCACACCTATAGCTACAAATGTGAAATTCTCTCTGCTAGTGAGGAGGGTGACTGATGGCTGATAGATGATCTGCGCATTATTACTGAAGGACTAAGAGAAGGAATCGAGATAAGGTGGCTCTATAAATCCATCAATATGAGGAACAAAAACGGGAACTACTGTAGATCTGCCTATCGAAAAACTACTACACTAGGGCACAAACTTCTGTAATAAGGAGGAAAAAACCTTCACTTTACTAATATCACTGACCCATTGAGATTGGTGAAAGCTGAACGTTCTTAAGACTCAGGCCACGATGACAATGAGCAAAGCTCCTAAGGTGCTCTGTTTCCTAATATAGGCGGATGTTCATGGAGCGACGTCACTTCCCAAAATTTCTCCGCGATGAGAAAGAAATGAATTTCATATTTCGCAAGGTGAAGTCGTCTTTGATTTCCATAAGTGTTGCTAACTCTTGAAGATTTTTCTCCCTAGTACAGATGTTCCAGAAATGTCATCCAAAACACTGTTATATGGCTTTCTCAAATAAATGGTCAACAGGATCTTCACTACTCCGCACTTTTGAAGCGTCCAACATTTGTTACTCAAAGCAATGCTTACAGAACAATATCAATAGATCTTGCCAGACAAATTTATGCAAAACTGCCTCCAATTCTTTGCACTTTTTACTGTTATAAAAAAGCGGGCTCCTCTCTATGTGTGCAGCATTTTATAGCATGGACATCGGACAAAAACTGTTTGCAACGGTTGCTCTTCAAGTATAGTGAACAATGTCCAGGATGATGGTTTGGTCATTGCACGTGCCAATTTACACTAGTGATCGAAGCGTAGTTAAGGATTCTACTTATTGCTAATATGCCTGTAAAATTATTCCGATTAGGTGACTAATCAATGATTTGCTCTTTTTGTGAATGACACATAGAAAGCACTGTTGCCGCTGTGGCCTTCTGTGCTATGATTTTTTCGGCTTCTGCGAAGTGCTGAATTATCAGTTCCGTGTTCTAGCACTTCCTCATTGTATCAGTTCCGTGTCGTAGCACTTCCCCTATGCAAGAACTTGGTGTTGTTTGATTTGATTTGCTGGTGACGACCAATCTCGCCACAGCAGTTGTTTTACACTTTCAGTACGATTATCTACTAAGTCAACGATTTTTGATTGGCGGAGAAGTCCTTCCATTATTAACAGCTTTTTGAATCGAAGTTGTGCAACTGCTTAATGTCTTTTGCAAAATCACTCATAACGTTTCATGGATTGCCAATTCAACATGCAACCGTTCACCACTACACTTCTCAGGCCGATAAAAATTATCGTGCGCCAATCATTTGTAGCTTTTTTCTACTTACTGAGGTGATCAATAGATCTCAGAGGTAAAGTAGGCTAGCATAAACAAAGATGTAAGGCAGGAATTTGACGATAAATGGCATAAAGTGGTAGAAAGGAGGAAATTCGCATTTTCAGCTCATCTTCCTTGTACGGTTTTTTTCTCAGTGGTAACTCATCTCCACTAAAGTCTCATCAGTCATTTTTCAAGCGAAGACAGATTTTTGTGAGGCTTGATTAACCAGATTTCCTGTGTTATACACCAATCTTTGCAAGTCGTCCGAAAGATGCAGGCACGCTTTCATTAAAAACTATGCGCCTCTTCCGCAAAGGGTTGGGAATACTGAACCAAATTATAGACATTCATTGCTCCCAATTGATTAGAATGGCGGGCTGTTATTATGACACGAACAGAGCAAGTTTAATTTTCGACTAAGGAAAAACACTTTCGATAAGAATTTGACCTTCAGGCATAGTCTTCTGCTTTGTTTAAGGTTCTGAATTACTCTGCAAGACAAATACTGTTACGTGTATTCTAAAAATATAACGCAGAATGGGCTTGCATCCCATGCATTCAGCTTTTATATCTCTTTTCGCGTGCATCAGTGCTGTTCATTGGCAGTGCATTACTTCTATCAAGAGATAGAAGAAGAACGTGCTTATCATTTCTCAGAAAGGCAGTGAAGCAGATGCCTGTTTGCGCGTTCTGGTGTCAAAAGAACATTTTTTAGATGTCCACAAAAAAGTACTGCTTCAAAGAAATTTACGTCTCCCTACAGAGCACTCCATTTATATTGAGAGAAATTTACGTTACTATTCAGAGCACTTTATACTTTAATAGATTTCTAAAACGCATAAAAAATTCTTTTGACATTCTGCTGACATATGTCAAAAGCACAGTAATCGCGATAGAATCATCGGTAAATTCAAGGGATTTCTATGGATGCCCATTCAAGCTGGATCAGCTTTATACAGCGCATGTGGCGCAAAGTTCAAAAGTGCTGTGCGCCGCACATAAGGTTGATCGTTCGATCTCGTGCTCATAGCTCACCAAACCATCCATCTCTCCTGGGTCGGCAGGTTGGTACGAGACAGGTCTCGGACTTGTTTGGTAGAATAAGCAGCAATAACTCAGTAAAGCAGGAGGGCATGCGAGTCATTGTAAAGGCCAGATATGCATTCAGTCACCTCAAGCGAAGTTAAAAATTGAATACGATGCATGGGCCAATTCCTCAGAGATTTATCAGTGGTGGAAGCTTTATCCAACCTTTTTGATCGATTTCGCATCAGTTTATTTCATTTGTAGATGTCGAGCCAGTTCGGGACGAAAGTTTCATTCTGCTTCATTGTGATAAGGTAGTTTCTCAAAAAATCTTAGTCAATAGAGAGGGACTCTACAGCTAACAATTTTTGAGTGTGCAGTTGTGTAAGTGCTGAACAATCTAAGACTCATTACTGCATTTGAATGCAGTGAATAGTTGTCAAAATGATGCTACCCACTGCATACAATGTCACTTCATCGACAACTCTACACACTTTCAGTGATCAGTGTACTTCAGAAGTTGTCATCTCACATTATGTGTTTTAACATAATTTGTCAAGGGTGCTTTTGCCACTCAATATGAGCACGATTCAGGTGTTCTACTTATTCTTTCTAGTTGTATGGCCTCAAGACAATTTTTGTAGCTAGTCTAAGTTCTTTTCTTTCAGGATAATTTCATTTGCTTATGTGTAGGTGAGTGGAAATAGACGACGAACAGTACATCAGAGACGTTCTGGTCGGCCATGCTGCGGCCAATAGGCGAAGGGCTTCTCCTTCATTTAGAGCCAGAAGTTTTATGCAAGGTGGGTTAGAAATTTATAAGCTATCATAAGCAACCACTCCAAAATTATGACTCATAGTGTTTTATGACGAAGCCGGTGCAAAAGGGAATAGAATTTACTCGTCGCAGATTTCAGCTATTGTGTAGTAACTTGCACAACATACTTCCATATTTGGGAGGTAATAGGTGATCTCTGAATAAATGTTATCGCTGAATATATATTTGAACAGAAAAGTCATTGGATTTGGTTAGGGAATAAGCAATCTTATAAGGAGTACTTATGAGACTGTCGCATGCAGACTTTATCAATCTCTGCTCTAAACACTCACTAAAAATGCTTCCATATAATTCTTCTTAAGAGTCGTACTTTGTAGAAAATATGTTCGCGAGATGCGCCTTACTATCATAAGAAGTACTTTTACGATACACTTTCGCAACATCGTTGAATGCAATAAGAAGAGTTAAAACTGCGTTCTTAGTTACCTGAACTGGCTTTGTATTGACAAAAGAGGCATAATTCAAGATATCTGATTGCTCTTCCCACTAAAAAATGTACACAGAAATTTCTCCATAAGTAATCTATCATTCGAGCAATAAAATTTATTCAAAATGCACTTAACTATATAATGCCAAATATTCTGCCATGAAGTGATATTCAACTCAAATAGAATTTTAATAATGTTGTCTAAGAATTAAAATAGGCCTCTTTTTGGAAAAGATGTGCTTTTCTCCTTGTGATGTAGGTAATTTTCGACAAACCTAGAAACCTTCGTATAAGTCTTTTCTGCAATATTCTATCCTTTAGTGATGATAGCGCCCCAAAATAACCTGAAATCACTGGATAAACCTCTACATCTCTAATGCCGCCTGTGAGCATTTCCCGTATCCGCCATTCGTGCGTAGGAAACAATTTTGTTTGCCACGGCAGCTCCATCTTAAAACAAAGCACCAAAGTATTAGCAAAAAATGCGCAATTAAACTATATCAGATTCAAACAATTTCAATTACTCTAGATTAATAATTACGTAAAGTAATTTTCCAGCAAATGGCGTTTTTCAGCGACAGAAGTCGTCATCTGCAAAGCGGCCTATAAAAACTACTGTATAAAAAGTTTTGTAGATAAAAGCACATAAATAAATAGCGTTTTTAACTCACTTTCAGACAGAAAATAAATTTATATGTCATTTCTACTATTGTTACTTAAGAAAAAACTGAAGGTATCATAATAGTGCACCAATAATTTGAAAAAAAAGGCTGCATGGGAAACAGCCGCGCTCCATGAAGAAGACATCGACCGTACCAATGATCCGGAGACTTCTCGTTCGCTTTACTATTCAGCATCTTCTCTATGCTCTGCTAGTAAAACATAGATATAAACCACAACAACAATCACTCTGAAAATCTCCATACTTTATCTATGAAGCTCATGAATGACACCTGAAATAGCCTAATTCCGAGTTTTAATCTACATAATCATTACTTTGAGATCCTCAAAATTTCAAGTTTATATCGAAGCTTAGAGAAGCTGTCGCATATAGGTAAGATCAGATGATACCTGAACAGGAAGAAAACGTAGCATTGATGTCTAAGGTAAGATAGGCGTCTTCCGGTCTTCTTGAACAACTCTTCAAGCAATGGGACGATGAGTATGTGGCCAAGGTTTATCATGTTGGCGGAAGGAGACGACTTCAAAAATTCGGAAATCGCTCCACAGATCTCAGTATGCTCGAAGCAGTCCACCATTGTAAACGTCACTCGTGCCAGAAAGTAACGAGTGGAAGTTATGTTAATGCGTCTTTACCGTAAAAAAGGCCATCTCACTATCCAAATAAGTATAATAGTTTCTACTCGTGGGTACTTTTATGTTCTCGAAGAGCGTTTTTTAAGAGGCTGTTGGCAAGTTTATAAAATTTCTTCTTACAGCGCTGTGATTGAAAATAAAAGTGCACTTCACAAGCAACGCGCGATGCCTAGCGTATTTTTGTTATTTCTTAAGAACGTTCTCGTCGTTTCATAGAGATTAACAGATTTTTCTTTATACTGGAGTTGTAAGAGGAACTTTGATTGTTCGGTCGGCGTGGGCATTTCGTTATCATTTCATATTCCTGTATAAACCCTCTGATAAGCTTAAGCCCAAGCAACCTAAGGCTATGCGCGAAAAAGGTATGATGTGTAGATGGCATAAATAATATCAGACTCATACGACTGATATAGAATATCTTATGAAGCATAGATTAACTCTAATATTTTAAACGGAACTATGACACATATGTATGTTTAACGTTGCGCGATTGATCAACAGCGCGATCGATTCACAATCAATACGTCTTAGTCATGCACGCCTATTCTGAAACTCAATATCACTTTTCTACTACAGCGCATTGGAGCGGCGCTATGGTAAACAAACACAAAGCCATTGAAATCTGGGCTACCGAATGATTGCTGTAGTCTTAGGGAAAAACTTTGCTCAGCAAAAAAATTAGCTG